>QRFJ01000028.1:1066016-1285949 GCA_006176705.1 Cocos nucifera | reverse complement strand
AAAAAAAAAAGAGAGAGATGGTCTTATTTATAGACTGTCTGTGATCCAACTTCTCTCTTCCCCAATCATAACTCTTTATGAAATCAGATCTAAATCTGATTAGTGGAAATAGAGTCCCCTGGATTTCTCCTTAGAGGGCGCCTAAGATCAGTCAAAGTTGGTTCTTAGGAAAACTCTAATTGGAATCCAAAAAGGAGATGGAGTCCTTGTCTAACAAGGACTCCTAGGCGCCTCCAACTTGGGCACACGCCAAGGATGGCATGCGCCCTCTTTCTTGCCAGGTTTTGGTAGGAGGACAAGCCCCACCCAGCTCTCCAATAGGTGCGTGACATGTGGTCAAAAATCAAAGTATCAATGGTCAACATTTGACCAGTCAAAAATAGACTTTTGACCAAAGTCAAAGAACAAGAAATGGTAGGTGACCAAAAATGACAGATAATATCTTACAAAATAAGACAACCTTTTCTAACTTGGACAACCTCCAGTCAAACCATATGAAGGTCTCTGATTGAGCACAAACTCCTTTGGCTCAGGCAGGACAACTTATTTATGATAGTAAAAGAAGAACGTTAGGTTCAATCGAGTGCTAGCACAATTTTCTTGAATTTAATTGAATCTCATTCAGATCAATTGAATTGGACCAGTTCAATTGATGATCACCAAATTCAAACCCTTATTTGTGTGATCCAGTTAGGTTCAGTTCTGTATGGTAATGAGATATGTCATGATCTCTATCATCGACATCATCGAAACTCCTTTTGATGGATCAAAACTCTTCTGATTCGAACAGCTAGAATGATCGATCATCTAAATCATTCTAATTATTTTCAAAATCCATCAATGACACCTAGCAGTATATGGTGGCAACCCATCAGAGCTGAATGTGAACCTCTTGGTGCAGCTACCTGTGTGATTAAGTTCTTCTATCTTGAGCCCCGATCAGATTAGGGTTAAGGTGAACTCGTCAAACCCTAGTTTCTGTCATATGATGTAATCATTCGATTCGAGTCCGATGTGAAAATCTAAATAGAAACTCTTTCTATTATTTCACTCTGCCATGGCCATGAACTTCTGGACTTGATTCTCATGATCATCATAGGGCTGCTCCTCTACCACCGAGGTAGATAGATTCCATCTTGATGCCATCCAGTTCCTATAATGAACATGCTATAGCCAACATACACCTTAGGGTTCCATATGGCTAGGAGATCGAGTGATGGTGCAGTCAAACTATAACACCCTCAAGGTGAACTGTCGATGCACCTCAGATCAAAGAACCAGACACACTACTACAGCATCGAGTCAGTCATTGATGAGAAGGTAGACTCCCTAATGACTACTCGAGATGGTCACGCTCAGTGCCCTCGTTCTTTAACGAGTACGTGTACTCTCGCTCCGGTGTCTCCACATCATAGACTTAAGACTCATCTACTAAAGAGAAGCGATTGTACACCAACCTTTTGGATCAATCACCATCCTCGTGATGATCCTATGGTCGGGAGCATTTTATGAGTTAACAATGATTATTCATGTCTTAAATTTTCAACTCTTGAAAATATGAATTATCATTATCATTAACTCAAAGGATGTATCACAGACACTAAATATACATATGTGATAGAAAATAATCCATTTTATTGATATTAGGCAAAATTATAATTTTGCCCTTAGAAGTGTATTACAAGTGTCAGCCAATTCTGGCTTCTAGGGCACATATATCTAACATTCACATCGATAGCTCACCCACAGACAAATGGGGAAGCTGAAGTGACCAATCGGACTCTACTTTAAGGCATTAAGATAAGACTCGATAGAGCAAAGGGGGCCTGGGTGGACGAATTCTACCACGTTCTTTGGGCATACCGAACTACTCAAAGACTGTCGATTGAGAAAACACCATTCATCTTGGCGTTTGGCACGGAGACAGTCATTCTGATTAAACTTAAGCTTCCATCAACATGGGTTGTGGCCTTCAACGAGCAGTACAATCCATAGGACCTCAGAGTCAACATCGATCTATTGAAAAAAAAAGAAAGCCCAGATTCGAATGGCAGCCTACAGACGAAAGATGGCCCGGTACTATAACTCGAGAGTCAGAAATAAGACCTTCAGAGTGGGGGACTTAGTGCTTCGACGAGTCACCGTCTCTTAGCCTCAGAGCCAGGAGAAGATTGCCCCAAATTGGGAAGGCCCGTATGAAGTGATGGAGATCGTCCGGTCCAAAATTTATCGTCTGAAAGAGCTCGGAGCAACAATGCTCCAATGATCTTGGAGTTCAAAAAATTCGAGGATGTACTACCAGTAATTTTTTCATAATAAAACTCTTTCATTTCAACATTATTATTTCTTGGTGCAAAAATTATGTGATGGCAGGAAAGAAGCAATTAAAAGTGGCCATGTTAGGAACAGGAGGAGAACCTCATCCTAACGTGAGCAAAGTCGAAGATCTCATTCATTTTAGATGAGATGGGGGAAGAGGCCCTGACAATGGTCCTTATGTGCCTCCACAGTCCATTAGGAATAGGAGGAGAATCTCGTCCTAACGTGAGCAAAGTCGAAGGCCTCGTTCATTTTAGACGAGATGGGAGGAGAGGCCTTGATAACAATCCTTAAATGCCCCCACAGTCCATTAGGAATAGGAGGAGGACCACGTCCTAAGGTGAGCAAAGCCAAAGGCCTCGTTTATTTTAAATAAGATGAGAGGAGAGGCTTCGACGACGATCTTATTATGCCCGACGTCAACAGGGGATAAGATCTCTTTCAACCTCGGCTGGAGATAAGATTTTTTTCGAGCTTCAATGTCTACGTCAATAGAAGATAAGATCTCCTTCAATCTTGATTGGAGATAAGATCTCCTTCGAGCTTCAACTACAACTTCAATCTCGACTGAAGATAAGATCTTTTTCGAGCTCCAGAGTCCACGTCAATAGGAGATAAATCTCCTCCAAGCTTCAACTACAACTTCAACCTCGGTTGGAGATAAGATCTCATCCGAACTTCAGAGTCTACATCAACAGAAGATAAGATCTTCAACTTCGATTGGAGATAAGATCTCTTTCGAGCTTTAACTACAACTTCAACATCGGTTGAAGATAAGATCTCCTCTGAGCTTCAAAGTCTACGTCAACAGAAAATGAGATCTTTTTCAATCTCGGTTGGAGATAAGATCTTCTCCGAGCTTCAACTATAACTTCAATATCAGCTGAAGATAAGATCTCCCCTGAGCTCCAGAGTCTACGTCAATAGGGGATAAGATCTTCTTCAACCTGGCTGGAGATAAGATCTTCTCCGAGCTTCAACGTCTACGTCAATAGAAGATAAGATCTTCTTCAATCTCGATTGGAGATAAGATTTTTTTCGAGCTTCAACTACAACTTCAACCTCGGTTGGAGCTAAAATCTCCTCCAGCTTCAAAGTCTACGTCAATAGGAGATAAGATCTCCTTCAACCTTGGCTGAAGATAAGATCTCCCCCGACTTCAACTACAACTTCAACCTTGGTGTGAGATAAGATCTTCTCAAGCTTCAAAGTCTACATTAACAGGAGAGAAGATCTCCTTTAACCTCGACTCGAGATAAGATCTTCCATAAGCTTCAACCGCAACGTCAACAAAAGACAAGATCTTCTTGGACCTCGACTGGAGATAGGATCCCCCTGAGCCTCAACTTCAACGTCAACCTCGGTTGGAGATAGGATCTTCTCCGATCTTCAACTTCAACGTCAACCTCGGCTGGAGACAGGATCTTCTCCAATCTTCAACTTCAACGTCAACCTTGGCTGGAGATGAGATCTCTCTCGAGCTTCAACTTGAACTAGTGCAGAGCCCTGAAAAGAATTTCGGTAGTTGCCATTTTAGTACTCTCTTCCTTCAAGTTTCAAACTCAAAAGTGGGGAGACTATTGTTGGAAATAAATTCTGCTCCTACTGAAGTCCAGCCTGGTGCTTAGCTTGATGCAGCTGGTAATCACGGAAGAGCTTCAATCGAGAATTCTTTTCCCAATGGTCGAATCCCACCCGATCTCCTCCAGTAGATGAGCTCATTAAGTGGTTGAACTCCTCAGCGGTCGAGCTCCAGCCGAACTCCTCAATGGTCGAGTCCCAGCCGAACTCTCCCAATAGCTGAACTCCATCCGAACTCCTTTCGGATCCCTTCTTTAGTCGGGCTTCTGTGGAAGCCGAACTTCTTTCGGATTTCTTCTTTAGTCGGACTCCTATGGGAGCCAAATTTCTTCCGGATTCCTCCTTCAGTCGGACTTCTATGGGAGCCAAACTCCTTCCACATCTCTTCTTCAGTCAGATTTCTATAGGAGCCGAACTTCTTCCAGATTTTTTCTTCAGTCGGACTTCTATGGGAGCCGAACTCCTTCCGAATTTCTCATTTAGTCGGAATCCTATGAGAGCCAAACTTCTTTCGGATCCCTCCTTCAGTCGGACTCTTACGGAAGCTGAACTCCTTTCGAATTCCTCCTTCAGTCGACGTCTACGAGAGCCAAACTTCTTTCGGATCCCTCCTTTAGTCGGACTTCTATGAGAGCCGAACTTCTTTCAGATTTCTTCTTTAGTCGGACTTCTATGGGAGCTAAATTCCTTTCGAATTTCTTCTTCAATCGAATTTCTATAAAAGCCAAACTTCTTTCAGACTCCTTCAATCGAACTTCTACAGAAGCCGAACTTCTTTCGCATCTCTTCTTCAGTCAGATTTCCACAGAAATAGAACTTCTTTCGGATCCCTCCTTCAGTTGGGCTTCTATGGAAGTCGAACTCCTCCTGGATCCCTCCTTTAGTTAGACTCCTATGGAAGCCAAACTTCTTTCGAATCCCTCATTCAGTCGGACGTTTACGAGAGCCGAACTCCTTCCAAACTTCTCCTTCAGTCGAACTTCTATGAGAGCCAAACTCCTTTCGAATTTCTTCTTCAGTTAGATCTCTACAGGAGCCAAACTTCCTCTGGACTCCTTCTTCAGTCGAATTTCTATAAGAGTCGAACTCCTTCCGGACTCCTCCTTCAGCTAGTGTTTCTTTCGGATAATTCTCTCTAGTCATATTTTTTTTGGAAGTCCGAACTCTTCTAGAATTGATATACGTCAAAGCTTTTCACTCCTCCATGCGGTCCCGAGTGGCTCAGTATCGGACAGCTATGGTCGTCACTATCAGTCCGCTGCAAGCGATAACGATCCGCTATCGGACGACAATGACTGTCACCATCAATCTGCTGCAGCCGATACTACAGGCAGCGCCCCCTCCATGACAGACTCCATCAGATCTCGAGCGGCCCGCTAACAAATGGCGCAGCTGTCATTATCAATCCGCTACGAGCTTCGTCTATAAAAAAGGATCCTCCAGATATGTTTTCTCTAAGCTCTCTTCTTCTTTCTAAACCTTCGTAGAATTCTCGTCTGAGCACTCCATTTCTGTTGACTAGAAGAGCTGACTTGATCATCGAAAGATCCTGCCGGAGCCACCACCACCGACTCTGGATGGAACTTTATTTTGCAGGTCATCGATGGCAACCTCATCTTTCTTGACTCCAGCTCGATCTGGCATCAATTAGATTCTACAACAACACTTTCAGTTGTGAACGGAAGAAGGGGCACCTTTCAATAACCTCTTCTTGCCGATCTAGGGGGAAAGTATTACCAATCCTTCATGGAAGGATGGCGTTTAAAGATATAGAAATTCCTAAAAAGCGAAATGGTCGGTTGGACTTTGATCAATTGATAGAGGGAGAGAAAATCTATGATGAATCGAAGAAGTTCGGTACGATAGATGCGAAGAAAATATTTAAAACCTGAAAGAGGATGACTATGAATGGGGGGTAGCGGAAATCTAAGTCCACTGCGTAAAGCTTCTAAGTACAAACAAAATTGGTCGGCCGAAGGAGAACTGACCCGGTCGTCAGAGCAGGGAGTTCAAAGTCATATTCTGGAGGGATTCCATATTAGATTCAGATCAGAAAAAGGTCATCCAAGGTAAGGATGGACGGGATGGTGTTTGGAGCGAAATATTAGCGTGACATGTTCCTAGGTTCTACCTCGACCAGGGGTGCAGAATCAAAGAAGGTTGGTCCAGACTAGCCCCGTGAATTGATGGAGCGAGAGATTTTGGAAGACATTTAGATCAAGTTGAACCCCAAGAAACCCCCCCTCCCCCCTAAAAAAAAATAAAAAAATAAGGAAGACAAGGAGCCAGAAATGATAAGCACGAATAACCTAAGAGAAAGGTTAGGAAACTGACTTAAACTATCCAAGAAGGATGAAAGGATAACAGATGCGATGAAGATCAATTGAAAGGGTATCCGGAACTTAGAAAGGTGAGAGAAGAATGAGACCCACGGGAAGAAGGCGAATAGAGACCGAAGAAAGAAGAAGACTCGGGCAGGGATGACTTTCGAACAATAGGAGAAGGTCTTAAATAGTCAGAGACTATCCGAAGCAGTTATGATTGCGGATCGACTTCGATCGGTCTGCGTGTGCCGCATCTTTCACTCATCATGATAGAAAAGCGGCGATGGATGGAGTCTTTATGGCATCGTGCCTGTGGCAGAGTTTTAGCGGGAGATTCGAAGCACCATCTTTTTAGACTCATTTCAAACTTAAAAAGTTTCGGTGCCAGCACAGTAAACATCAAAACATTTCGTCTTGATAAGCATGAAAATTCAGGATCGGACTTCAGTCGTCGCCTTTTTTCTTTCTTCCGTCAAATTTCGAACTCGAAAGTAGGAAGACTATTGTTAGAGATAAACCCCGCTCCGGTCGAACTCCAGTCCGATGCTTAGCCTAATGTAACTATTAATCATGAAAGAGCTTCGATCGAAAATTCTTCTCCAGCGGTCAAACTTCTTCCGGACTCCTCCAGCGGTCGAACTCCTTTCGGACTTCTTCAACGATCGAACTCCTCCAGCGGTCGAACTTCTTTTGGACTCCTCCAGCGGTCGAACTTTCCACAGTCATCTAGGAAGGTCTCCACACGAGTTCGATCTCATACACGGCATGAATCGATCCATGCCCGAACTATCTTAGAGGAGTCCGAACTCCTCTAGAATTGATACATCTCAAAGGTCATCATCAACCGACGCCCATCCCTTCAAACTTGACTATAAAATCTCAAATGAATTGGCATCTCATGATAACAAATACTATCTTCCGTAACAAACTCCACGTGACCCCGAGTGGCCCACTATCCGATAGTTACGGCTGTCACTATCAGTTTGTTATAGGTTCTATCTATAAAAGGGATCTTCCAAATACGTTTTCTCAAGGCTCTCTCTTCCTTCCAAAAATTCTGCAATTTTTTAACCAAGCACTTCATTTTCATTGACAGAAAAAGCTAATTTGATCGTCGAAAGATCTTGTTGGGGCCGCCACTCCGAGCTCTGGACAAGACTTATTTTGTAGGTCACTGGTGGCAACCTCGTCTTCTCCAACTCTAATACTTTTTTGATGGTAAAGAAATTTTGCACCAATAGATTTGTAATGTCATCTTGTTGTATCTTCTTTCTGAACCGCCATTCATCGTCATGCTTCAAAAGGAAACAAGAAGTAAATGATTAGAGACAATAACTTCATCGAGGAAGTTGGAGGTGTCAGGTTCAAAAACTGAAAGGTATCCTTTAGCCCAGCCACCCATGTGAACAAGTTGTAGGAGTGAAGGAAAGAATACCTTGTCATGAGGGGGCAAAAAAGAAAAGAAAAAAAGTAAAAAAAAAGTTCAACAACTTCTGTGATAATCCACTTATGGAAAGAATATGTTAGCTATTTAGCCCCAGGTAATTGATCATTGAAATCGTCCCTAATGGAGTTGATATTTTATTGTGGAACTAATAAACCCTGTCTAAACCCTTTTCTAGCAGGTATCATGAACCTAAAAGTATAATTTTTTACTAAATAAAAACTGAAAGCCAAGGCCAACAAAAAGTGCGGCACCCGAGTATTTTTTACTAAATAAAACTCAAAAGTCTAAAGACCTTGGCCAAGTCGTGCAAGATTTTGATGGCTGAAGAACATTAGACGCCAGCTCTCATCTGGGTCCAGGTTGCAAAAAGAAGCAGGTCAGCAAGTGCAAGAATGGCCGTTCGCTGAGGCAACCTACCGCGCACAAAGTAGGAAGCTTCGGAGTAACCTCATCCAACCCGTCACGCTCCTGTACTGGTTGGTCGTCATTTGAGTTGCGTGTCGACCAAGCAATTTTGTGAAGCTTTGGAAGGCAGTGCCAGTCTTCATCTCCCCCTGGAAGCCCCGGACGCCAGAGGTGCTTCGTTCAGTTTTCCTGGCTGGTTCTTAATATGAGAATTCATGGGTTTCTTCTATCAGAGGCTTCCAAATTGAAGAGAAATAATTTGTTTGTAGGTCCAACGTGTTGCTTAACCACCTTAATACATTGTTATTGAGGCGGTTGCAAATTTTTTGCGCTCAAAATGCTAGTCTGATATCTTTCTATTGACTTTGTCTATGCTATATGTGCGTTGGACTAAGCCTATCCGAAAATTTCTTTTAAATTAGTTTGCTATGCAGTATAAATTATTTAGATAAGAAATCATAGAAAAACCACCTCTAGTCCACTAAGCATTCTGAAACCCAAACGCACGATCCAAGATCCAAGTACGGCAACCATCATCAGTGTCACGTTGAGGATATTATTTAGGATAAATTATAAAAATTTTACTGAATTTAGATATAAATTATATTTACATTCAAAAAATTAAAAAATCTATTATTATATTTTTAAAATTTATTTTTAATATACAAAAATCTTTCTTTCGTAGAAATAAAAGTATAGGTTAAAAATAAATTTTAAAAATATAATAATAAATTTTTTAAATTTTTGGATATAAATATAATTTACATCTAAACTTAGGAAGATTTTTATAATTTATCCTATTATTTATATAGAAGATAAGAGAAATGATGGACAAGAAACAACATTGAAAAAAATGATAGTATGATATTTTTCTATTGTTTTTGTTTATGCTATATATGTGGTGGATTAAGCCTACTCAAAAAAAAAATTTAATTAACTTTTTATGCATTATAAATTATTTAGATAGAAAATCATAGAAAAATTACATCTACTCTATAAAGCATTTCGAAATCTAAACAAGATTTTCATTTAACACATGTAGATCTTCTGAGATCTATCTAGCAACCCACATTGAAAAGACTCCTTTTACAATTATAGTGCTCGAGCTTGTGTTTTTATTTCTCATTGAACTTTTGTTTAATGTTTATTCACATTGAGAAATATACACTATTTGATTAAAGAATTTGTGTTTGCCCTTTAAATTCTTATTATTGGTGCAGAATCTGATTGTCACCGGATCCAGCTGGAGTGGAAGAGGATGAGGTCGCCATCGGTGACCTACAAAATAAAGTTCCGTCCGAAGTCGGTAGGGGTGGCTCCGATAGAACTCTCCAACGATCAAGTCAGCTCTTCTGACCAACAGAAATAGAGTGCTCTGGAATGAGTTCGACAGAATTTAAAAGAGGAGAGAAGAGCTTAGAGCCAAGAGTAAGCATATCTAGAGGGTCCTTTTTATAGACGATGCTTGTAGAGGATTGATGGTGACAGCTACAGCTGCCTGACAGCAGGCTGCTCGAGATCTGACGGAGTCAGTCATGGAGGGAGCCATCGTCTGCAGCACCATCTGCAACTGATTGATTGTGACAGCCATCGTCGCCTGATAGTGGGTCGCTGTCGTCTGCAGCAGACTGATGGCGACCGTTCGTCGAGATTTAATGGTCGTAGCTGTGAGAAATACTTCGGCATGCATCAATTTTAGAGGAGTTCGGACTCTTAGAAGAGTTTGGCCGAAAGAGGAAGCTCGAAATAAGTTTGGCCCCTGTAGGCGTCTGGCTGGAGGAGCACGGAGGAAGTTCGGCTCTCATGGGCGTCCGACTGGAGGAGTGTGACTAGAGGAGTACGGAGAAAGTTCGGCTCTCGTGGGAGTTCGACTGAAGCTCGACCGCTGAGGAGTTTGGTAGGTTGAAGAAGTTCGGTAGTAGCTCGGCTGCTGAGGAGTTCGATCGGTTGAAGAAGTTCAACTAAGACTCATCGGCTGAAGCTTTTCTGTGGCTATCAGTTGCATTAGGCTGAGCATCGAACTAGATTTTGATAGGAGCGGGATTTATCCCCAACAATAGTCCCTTTCACTTTCGAGTTCGAAACTTGAAGGAAGGGAGTGCAGAAAAGGCGACTGTCGAAGTCCTCTTCTAGGCTCTGTGCCGATTAGAGTTGAAGCTCGAGAGAGATCTCATCTCCGGCCAAAGTTGATGCTGAAGTTGAAGCTCGGGGGAGATCTCATCTTTAGCTGAGGTTGAAGTAGACCTCATCTCCTGCAATTGAGGTCGGAGGTTAAGCTCCTCGGAGGCAATATTGTGTCCAACAGTCGAGGTTGACTCGGGGGATATCTTATCTTCTGTAGCTGAGGTTAATACGGGCGCTCGGGAGAGATCTGATCTCTAGCCGAGATTGATACGGGCGCTCGGAGGAGATTTGATCTCCTGCAGCCGAGGTTGATACGGGTGCTCGGAGGAGATCTTATCTCCTACAGCCGAGGTTGATACGGTCGCTCGGAAGAAATCTTATCTCTGGCCGAGGTTGTCTCGATCGCTCGGGAGAGATCTTATCTCTGATCGAGATTATCGCGGTCACTCGAGAGAGATCTTATCTCTGATCGAGGTTGTATCGGGTGCTCGGAAGAGATCTTATTTCTAGCCGAGATTGTTATGGTCGCTCGAAAGAGATCTTATCTCTAGTCGAGGTTATCTCGGATGCTCAGAAGAGATCTTATCTCTAGCAGAGGTCGGTCCAAATGCTTGAGGGAGATCTTATCTCCTACAGCCGAGATCGACCTAGACCCTCAGGGGAGATCTTATCTCCCACGACCGAGGTTGGCCGATACGGACACTCGGAGGAGACCTAATCTCCTACAGTCGAGGTTGGCCCAAATCCTTGGAGGAGATTTTATCTCCTACAGCTAAGGTTGTTGCGGGCGCTCAGGAGAGATCTTATCAGCTAAGTTGTTGCCGCTCAGGAGAGATCTTATCTCCTATGGTCGAGGTCGGCCCGAACCCTCGGGGGAGATCTTATCTCCCACGGTCGAGGTTGATGTGGGCGTTCGAGGAAGATCTTATCTCCTATGATTGAGATCGGCCCGGATCGTCGGAGGAGATCTTATCTCCTATAGTCGAGGTTGATGCAGGCGCTAGGGGGACATCTTATCTCTTGCAGTCGAGATTGGCCCAAACTCTTGAGGGAGATCTTATCTCCTGCAGCTGAGGTTGAAGAACTTTGGCGAGCTCATGTTAGGACGAGGTTCTCCTCTTGTTCCTAACACGGTAACAATTGATTACTTCTTTCTTGTCATCACATAATTTTTGCATCCAGAAATAATATTATTGAAATGAAAGAATTTTACCGAAGGAAAGTTACTGGCAGCACATCTCTAGATTTTCTATGCTTTAAGGTCGTGGGGGCGTTGTTCCTTCGAGTTTCCTTGGGCGGTAAGTCCTCTATCTCATGTTGGCCTTCTCAATTTGGAGCAAGCTTCTCTTGGCTTTAACGCTGGGAGGCGGTCGATCTTCTTATCGTTCTTTCCTTATTGGTGGTTCTAGCTCCTGGGGGGAAGACTTCTTCGCGCCCTTCCATCGGGGCTTTCACGCTCCCGGGTCCGAGGGAGAGTTCGGGCTCGCCTGTGTCCAGAAGGAGTCCATGAATGCGGTCGAGCTTCATTCAGCTTTTCTTCATCGTCCTTGGTCTTGAAGGCCTCTTAAGCCCGGGCATAACCTTCGGCCCGAGCCAGTAGATCGGCGAAGTTCCTGGGATACTTTTTCTCCAGAAAAAATAGCAAGTCATTTTTCTAAAGACCGTCCTTGAGAGCGGCCATGGTGACCGACTGGTTGATAAGTATAATAAATTCATCAATAAAAGTATTAATTTATCAATTAATTGATATTAATTTTTAAGAATCAATAATCAATTTATATATAATTTTTAAAAAATTCATATTTTTATTAATTAAAAAATTAATTAAAAAATAATAAAAAAATAAAAATAATAAAAATTAAAAAATAAAATTTTATTATCAATAAAAAGAGCTCATTTTTATGATCACAACGAAATAAATTTCAAGTAAAACGGAGTTAAAATGGAAAAGATATGAATTTTGAAAGATATAAAATAAATAAAAATTAAATAAAAAAAGAAAACAGCTCAGCCGGCTCCGTAAGCCGAGCCACCAAGCCAAGCCAAGCCATCAAGCCGACTCAGCCGTTGAAGCCATCAGCCGGTCCACGATCCAGGCGTGGACCGCCAGCTCAGCAAATTTCGGCGAATCAGAGATTGCCACGTGGTGGACCTAGACCCCTTAAGGGTCTACAGAAGTTTATCGCGGCTCACAAGGGTAATTCAGTCTTTTCGTCCGACAACAGCGGCATTGGTTGCGGTGTGCGGTGCGGCCGGTCCACGCGGTCCATGGGAATAGTTATTGCGCGATCGGATGGATGTGGTTGTTTGCGGTCAGGATCGGACGGCTGTGGTTGCTTCCGAATTTTATTCGGATACAAACATCACGCGGATCACCATCGGACGGCAGTGCTCGATCCAGGCGATGATCCGACGGTCCAGAACGCTGCCGACGGTGATCAAGACTTCCGAAGCACGATTTGCGGCCAGATTTCCTCGATCAAGCGCGATCCAACGGACAGAATTTAATCTGACCCGATCTGAGCTTATCTGCATCCGATTTTGATGATTTTTGGACCGTTGGATTCCTATTGAACGGCTGGATTTTATCAGATTTATTAGAGTCGTATCTGAGCTGTTTTGATTCAAATTTTATCCAAATTTATTTGTATTTTGAAGATTACAAAGGCATTAGTCCCATATTGCCTTTAGAAAAAATATCCAGCCCTCCTAGCTCTATAAAAAGGACCCTAGGCCTCCAGAAATCAATATCTCCGATCAAGGTAAAGCTTTGGTACAGGGCAAAGCCAGGCTATGGGTTAAAGGCTGCTTCGAAGCAACGGATGCCGAGAAGAAGAGCCAAGCTTCTACACCATCTTTCTGCCAATGCTGATCCAAGATCAGAGATCAGGCTATTTTATTCTTTTTAAATTCTATGTATTTAAATTCTAAAATTTTAATTAATAAAAATTTTATTTTTGCATTTTAATTTCTTGTATTTAATTTTTATTGTAATTTAATTTTTGCACTTTAATTATTATTTTTTTTTTGCAAGTAGATGCTAAGATCTAATTAGTAGATCTTAGTACCAAGTTTAAATCTCTGCATCTTTTAATTTTCGCTTTTTATTTTCCGACTTCACTTTTGATCTCGAAACTCTTCTTTTTTATTTTATTCTTTTATAAAATCAAAGATTTCAAATCTAAAAACACTACCTTCCCTGTGGATTCGACCCGACTCACTACTATCTATGCAATTTTAATGATTTTAAGAAGTCGGATTAAACTGATAAACACGGTGTCTTAACGACAGCATCGCGTTCCTATCAAGTTTTTGGCGCCGTTGCCGGGAAAGGTTTTTGATTTTTGATTTTGATTTTTTTGATTTATTAAAAATAACTCTCGGCAAACGCACCAAGTTTTTGGCGCCGTTGCTGGGGAGGGCACGGATATTAAATTTTTGATCTCTTTGATTTTTCTATAAATAAATTATAAATAAAATTTTTATTTTCTTACTAATTTTTTTTTATTATTTTACAGGAAAAGAAAAAAAAAAGAACAAAAAGAATCAGAAGTTTTGCTTGGTGAGATCAATCCTAACCCTAGTCCTCTTTTTTATTTATTTATTTATTTATTTATTTTATTTTTAAATTAATTTAAAAAAATATCCATTTAAACCTAATTAAAAGCCTCATGATAAGATTAGAAACCCTAACTGTTTAGAGCATGCATCATATTAGTTTTATTTTTATCTTTATTTTTATTTTTATTTTTTTTTGGTGATTGCTGGAGGCAAGGTAAGCCTTTTAGAATATAATTAGTTACATGCATCTAGTTTAAATTGCATAGAACCCTTTGATTGAATTTTTTTTTTTTTTTTTTTTGCATATCATATTAAATCAAATTAAGGGCACAATCCAATTAAACAAGATAAGGTAGGGATTTGATCACCCTTCCTTAGCCCACAAACAACCAACCAACATCCTGCATTGACCTAAGCCTTTAATTTTAAAATTAATTAGACATCAACCCTAGGAACTCGAGCTCAATAGGATAAGGAATCCAAAGAGTTGAACCGGGTTAGGATAAGTCAATTTGACTGGTGTCTAGGAAAGTGGTTCAGGGACGATTGGACCCGAAGGAAGGTGGTTTTTAATTGGTTCCGTTCGCTTACCTGGCCAAGCACAATTGGTGTCTAAGGCAAGCAACGGGGGGACTCCCACCGATCTTACACTTATCTGGCTAGTTGATTGACTAATCCTACACTTGGAGGGCTTAAAGGTGACCTTGGCAGTTAGGAGCTGTCTAGATCTAGGATAACCCTTAGTCAGGATTGATTGACCAACTTGATTGCTAACCAACATCAAACCTAATTAAACTTAATTCTTCTCTTTCTTCTTAGTTCTAGGACTCCTTAGGACCTCTTCTTTAGAACTCTTCTTTCTTTCTTCTTCTTACTCCTCTAAAAATAAAATAAAAATAAAATAAAATAAAAATTAAATTAACTAAAAATTAATAATTAAATTAAATTAAAATAAATTAAAATTAATAAATAAAAATAATTAAAAAAAATTAATTTTTAATATAATAAAATAATAATAAAAAAAATAAAAAAAATATTCTAAAAATTTTTAAACCATACATTAGGGTTACACTAATACATGCATGGTAGGAAATTATTTTTTCTGATTTAGTTGAACATAATTGAATGGTTGATTCACATTAAACATAATAATCAAATGGCTAATATGAATCTAATTATCCAAAAATTAGGTAAAGTTGACCTTCTTGCTCAGAAAATAGATCAACTCCTAACCCTAGGTCAACAATCTCCTACACAATTCACATCATCTTCTAATTATCAGGAGAATTATTCAATCTGTGCTAGTCCAACCCATCATGTAAGTGAATATCCTATGACTGCACAGTTTCCGTATTTTATCCAAGAACAAGTTCAAGCTGCTCAAGGATACTCCAAATTGATTAATGATCCATTTTTAAATTCATATAATTCAGATTGGAGTAACTTTAATTTTTCTTGGACATCCCAACAGACTCAGGCTCAGACCCAAATTTCACTTGAGCAAAATTATCAAAATTATGCCTATAATAATGGTCAGCCTAGTCAGTTTAACCAGCCATCATATTATAATCAGCCTTCATACCCACCTCCTCAACAGACCAATCTAGCTGATGATAGATTTAACCAACTTCAACAATTAATTCTAACTCAACAGCAATCTATCGCCAGACTAGAAGCTCAAATAGGACAATTAGTTGAGTCTAACATGAGGAGAGAACTAGATCAACTACCGAACCTACCAATTTCAAATAACCCACCTAATGACTACCAACCACCTGGATTAAATTATCAATCTAATGTTTCATCTAAGAATCTTCAATTTGAGAATACCAAAGTAATTCCTGAACTTAAAAGCTATAGGATTCTTATGGACCCATACCAAGACCAGGTGAGAGAGGCTAGTACTGATGCTAGCCAAAATGAAAATTTAGAAGAACTGGTTAGTACTGAGACTAACCACATAGAAGAACCCAAGTCAGAAATTAGTACTGATGCTAGTTCTAATTTAAATGAGATAGAAATAAGGGAAAAGAGAATAGATGATTTATCCAAGACTTATAAACCTAATGTCCTATTCCCTTCAACCCTAGAAGCTGGTTCTTCTTATAAAAATCAAAAGGCATGTAATGAAATGTCAATGGAGTTGTTTAAGCAGGATCACATTAATTTACCTCCAAAATTAAAATCGCCTTTAGTCACCATTCCAGCACCCATTGAATCAAACTTAACTCCTAAAACTCCATTCATGAGCATTTTAGAAGAACAAATAGGAGAAATTCTTAATAAACATGGGTCTGAGAATGGAATCATAAAATATATCCCAAAAATTAATAGTAAATATATCAATAATGGGATTAAAAATCAATCTTTCTGAGATTGGCAATCCAAAACCATTGGAATTTGTCAATCCAATATTCGACACAGGATAGTGAGCTACATTGTGTCTGGCTGAAGACGGTAAACTTAGCGCTTGTTGGGAGGCAACCCAATATTTAGTTTTTATCTAATTTATCTTATTTTCTTTTTAGGATAATTTGAATAAGTTGGAGGGAGAGCTCAAATTTGTAAAGGCATGTGCTGGACCAAAAAAAAATAAAATAAATAAATAAATAAATAAATAAATAAATAAAATATAGGTGTATTCTTCCATTTTTTTTATTACATCCTTTATTTTTTCTTCTTCTCCATTGAGGACAATGTCGATTAAGTTGGGGGGAGGAAAAATAAAAATTTTAAAATTTTAAGTCCTCGAAAAAGTTAGTATTTAGTATTTAGATACTTGATTATGCTTAAGAATCGAATAAAACTAAGCATTTTTAAAAAAAAATTGATACACAGATCAGAGAATCTGTGAGATATTGAGGAATCAAGTATTAAGAAAATTCAATAAAGAGTTAAGTCCAGAACATAAAAATTTTTTCCTTGGAGCATTTCTAATTATTTTTACTAGCATCAAAGAAAAGTCTACTTTTTATAGGCTTGTGTAGGGTAACTATACGTTTCTTCATATAAAAATTTATTTTAATAAAATAGTTTCCAAGTACTTCTCACTGAGTAACCGGGCCTCTTTGCCTAAGCAAGCATTGAGTTTCGCATCAAAAGGTGGGAAGGGCAAAGAAGCTCGTTGTAAAGCTAGTCTTAACTCGTAGCCTATTTGATTCGAGCTAGTAAGCCCGAGGGGTATTCTATACCTAGTGCCCTAAAGCCAACTGGTTTGGGAGTCATTGGCCCAAGACTCGCTACATGGATCAAATAGAAAGCTTAAGGAGTTAAGACACTCAATAGTGGTACAACGTTAAAAAAAAAAAAAAAAAAAAAAAAAAAAATATTGGTTTCCCACCAAGTAATCCGGGTCCCGTTGCCTAAGTAAGCAATGATATTCGCATCAAAAAGTGGGCAATGTGAAAATAAAAATTAATAAATGAAGGATGAAAGTAGCAATACACCTGCCTATATGAAAGTTTAGACAAATCAGAGATAAAAGTAGGAATAATTTAGAAAAAGTTCTGAAAAATTTAATGTTCTTTACTTAATTTTTCTTATTGATAAGTATTAATACCCCAATGATATATCTCATTTAAGCTCTACTGAATATCAATGGCCATTTTGAAAATTGCTTAAGTAAAATTCGAAACTCTAAAGTTAAAAGGTATTTAAAACTAAATTCTTTCTTTACTCGAGGACGAGCAAAGCTTAAGTTGGGAGCTGTGATAAGTATAATAAATTCATCAATAAAAGTATTAATTTATCAATTAATTGATATTAATTTTTAAGAATTAATAATCAATTTATATATAATTTTTAAAAAATTCATATTTTTATTAATTAAAAAATTAATTAAAAAAATAATAAAAAAATAAAAATAATAAAAATTAAAAAATAAAATTTTATTATCAATAAAAATAGCTCATTTTTATGATCACAACGAAATAAATTTCAAGTAAAACAGAGTTAAAATGGAAAAGATATGAATTTTGAAAGATATAAAATAAATAAAAATTAAATAAAAAAAGAAAACAGCTCAGCCGGCTCCGTAAGCCGAGCCACCAAGCCAAGCCAAGCCATCAGCCGACTCAGCCGTTGAAGCCATCAGCCGGTCCACGATCCAGGCGTGGACCGCCAGCTCAGCAAATTTCGGCGAATCAGAGATTGCCACGTGGTGGACCTAGACCCCTTA
Source organism: Cocos nucifera (assembly GCA_006176705.1). NCBI lineage: Eukaryota > Viridiplantae > Streptophyta > Magnoliopsida > Arecales > Arecaceae > Cocos > Cocos nucifera. The sequence goes on along the minus strand of QRFJ01000028.1, from coordinate 1,268,011 downwards.
AGGGTCTACAGAAGTTTATCGCGGCTCACAAGGGTAATTCAGTCTTTTCGTCCGACAACAGCGACACTGGTTGTGGTGTGCGGTGCGGCCGGTCCACGCGGTCCATGGGAATAGTTATTGCGCGATCGGACGGATGTGGTTGTTTGCGGTCAGGATCGGACGGCTGTGGTTGCTTCCGAATTTTATTCAGGATACAAACATCACGCGGATCACCATCGGACGGCAGCGCTCGATCCAGGCGATGATCCGATGGTCCAGAACGCTGCCGACGGTGATCAAGACTTCCCGAAGCGCGATTTGCGGCCAGATTTCCTCGATCAAGCGCGATCCAACGGCCAGAATTTAATCCGACCCGATCTGAGCTTATCTGCATCCGATTTTGATGATTTTTGGACCGTTGGATTCCTATTGAACGGCTGGATTTTATCAGATTTATTAGAGTCATATCAGAGCTATTTTGATTCAAATTTTATCCAAATTTATTTATATTTTGAAGATTACAAAGGCATTAGTCCCATATTGCCTTTAGAAAAAATATCCAGCCCTCCTAGCTCTATAAAAAGGACCCTAGGCCTCCAGAAATCAATATCTCCGATCAAGGTGAAGCTTTGGTACAGGGCGAAGCCAGGCTATGGGTTAAAGGCTGCTTCGAAGCAACGGGTGCCGAGAAGAAGAGCCGAGCTTCTACACCATCTTTCTGCCAATGCTGATCCAAGATCAGAGATCAGGCTATTTTATTCTTTTTAAATTCTATGTATTTAAATTCTGAAATTTTAATTAATAAAAATTTTATTTTTGCATTTTAATTTCTTGCATTTAATTTTTATTGTAATTTAATTTTTGCACTTTAATTATTATTTTTTTTTGCAAGTAGATGCTAAGATCTAATTAGTAGATCTTAGTACCAAGTTTAAATCTCTGCATCTTTTAATTTTCGCTTTTTATTTTCCGACTTCACTTTTGATCTCGAAACTCTTTTTTTTTATTTTATTCTTTTATAAAATCAAAGATTTCAAATCTAAAAATACTACCTTCCCTGTGGATTCGACCCGACTCACTACTATCTATGCAATTTTAATGATTTTAAGAAGTCGGATTAAACTGATAAACACGGTGTCTTAACGACAGCATCGCGTTTCTATCACTGGTCTAGGTCCCAAACCTCCAATGCCGTGGTGTTAAATCGGATGACATAAGCCCGGATGGATTCTTCCTACTTCTGTTTGACATTCATCAGAGAATTCGAACCTCGGTGCGGACGTCGTCTGCTGATGAAGTGAGCCACGAACTGATGGCTCATCTGATCAAAAGAAAAGATCGTACCTGGCTTCAATGTTGAGTACCAGTTTCTCGCTACTTTCTTTAAGGTAGATGAAAAGGCTCGGCACAATATGGCATCTGAAGCATCGTGGAGTAGCATCATGGTCCGAAAGACCTCTAGATGATCAATTGGATCAGAAGTTCCATCGTAGCTTTCAAATTGAGGAAGCTCAAAATTCGGCGGGATGGGCTCTTGCATAATTCGGAGGAAGAAAGGAGGATCGATGCGAACATCGGCATGATGATACAGAGCGACATGGTCGAGCTCTTCAATCCGTTGGTCCATCTTCCACAGTCTGTGATCGAGGGCATCGTCTTGGTTGCAGATCTTGGGGGGCTTCCGACTACAAATGAGAAAGATCTCCCATAGAGGAGAACCATGATCCGAACATGAATCCTCGACTCTCTATTTCTTCTTCTCAGAGGCGACGGGTATGTTAGCCTAAGTACTTTTCTTTGGGGTCGATTTTCGATATTTTGATGGCGAATTTTCTGATGGAATCACCATCGGAGGCTACTGCATGATTTGCATTACCTTCGTGAGGCTACGAACCTACTGGATAAGTAGGTTAAACTACTCTGCATCTACCACAGGTATAGGTAGAATCTGAGTTATCGGGGCTGAAGCAGGAGCAGATGGATCTGGACGGGATAGGGCCACGGAGGCCGTCGATCGTCGGATCGATGCTCTTCTGGGAGGCATTTTCTCTTGAAAAAAACTATGGAGAGGAAGGAGGAAGATCTCTGGAGAGAGATCGTCACTGAGCACTCCTTTAAAAATAAGGAGGCCTCAAGAACACCTCAAGAACAGAGGCGCCCTTCCTCTAACACCAAATCTGTTGGTGCAGAATCTGGTTGTTGCCGGATCCAGCTGGAGTAGAGGAGGATGAGGTCGCCGTTGGTGACCTACAAAATAAAATCCTATCTGAAGCCGATGGGGGTGGCTCCGGTAGGATCCTCCGACGATCAAGTCAGCTTTCTGGTCAATAGAAATAGAGTGCTATGGAATGAGTTCGACAGAGTTTAGAGGAGGAGAGGAGAGCTTAGAGCCTAGAGTAAGCGTATCTGGAGGATCCTTTTTATAGGCAGAGCGTATAGAAAGTTGATGGTGATAGCTGCAGCTACTTGACAGTGGATCGCTCGAGGTCTGGTGAAGTCAGTCATGGAGGAAGGCGCCGTCTGCAGCACCGTCTGCAACTGATTGATTGTGATAATCATCGCCATCTGGTAGCGAGTCGTTGTTGCCTACAGCGGACTGATGGCGATCATTTGTCAAGATTTAATGATCGTAGCTATGAGAAAGCAGGCATTAATTGGTGGACTTCAGCATGCATTAATTTCAGAGGAATTTAGACTCTTGAAAGAGTTCGGCCGAAAGAAGAAGCTCGGAATAAGTTCGACCTCTGTAGACGTCTGGCTGGAGGAGCACGGAGGGAGTTCGGCTCTCATGAGCGTCCAGCTGGAGGAGTGCGACTGGAGGAGTACGGAGGAAGTTCGATTCTCGTGGACGTCCGACTGGAGGAGTATGGAGGAAGTTCGATTCTCGTGGAAGTTTGACTGGAGCTCGATCGTTGAGGAGTTCGACAGGTTGAAGAAGTTCGGCAGCAGCTCGATCGCTGAGGAGTTCGGTCGGCTGAAGAAGTTCGGCTAAGACTCGTCCGCTGAAGCTCTTTTGTAGCTACCGATTGCATTAGGCTGAGCATCGAATTGAACTTCGACAGGAGCAGAATTTATCCCCAACACTTATCATGTTAGTTGCTATGTTCGGTACCACATTGTTCTGTTGGTGCTAGTTTCTAAGACAGAACTAATAATATGATGTAATAAATATAGTTTGTTATGTTCATCAATAATAACATGCATATCCAAGATGATTTTAGGATATTTAAATTGAGTCGAGCATATTGATTTTACATTTAAAGCATATGAATGGCAGATTTCAATAGCATTGAAAAAAAGTCTAGAATAGGCATTTCAAGGTACAGATAACAGGCTCTTGTTTTCTTTCGTTAATGTGTTATTGTGTGCTTTGAAAAAACAAGGCAATTTACAGTTGAATCGACACTGCCATTATCCACAATATGGTGGAGTTAAGCACTGAAGAATATACATGCATTTAAGATTATTATAGCAGTAATTGGATTGTTGAGGCAGATGTGTTAAAATAAGGTGATGGTTGAGCTTTTTAAACTCGAGGAGTTCAACTAGCTGTATTTGAAATGATAGTTAACATGCCCAACGAATGTCAAGCTTGGATTTCTGCTTCTATAAAGACCAAAGTTGACATGTGTGAGAGTTGTAAGCAGGGATTTATAATGAATGCTTTGACTAAGATGTAGCAGAAAAGTCCAGCAAATCAAACAAATCAAATGATCATTATTACTACGAAAAATGGTAGTTTTAGATAATTTTGTATTTAAAGAAAAGTTACCTTAAGGATAGAGGAGTTGAATTATGTTCCACGCATCTCTTCTAGGGAGGTCAAGTAAAAAAGCTGATGCTGTTGCTGACTTCCATAATTCCTTATGAAAGCTGATCAACTTTGAAGAACACATAGCATGGTTGCTTGCTCCTAAGGTTCTGAAGTTATACGCTAGTAAAGACTACAATGGTGTCGTATGAAAAAAAGAAAAGACTAAACTTGTGTGTAATAATAATCATGGAATCCCCTTCTCCACTTACCATCAAACGATGGATGCCAATCAACTTATTTCTGTAAATGCTTTCTGCAACCCACTTTCCACTGATTCAACCATAATTCCAACTTTGATTGAAGGGAATACAAATTTTCCAAAGGTCTCATCTATGCATAGATTGTCGAAGTCTAATAGTCATGATCACAAAATTTGCATACCCTATCATAAGATGATATATCAGCTTGACTGAGGAGTTGATTCGGGTTTATATTGTTTTAGGAATCCGTGCACATCATCGAGGAAGAGGGTCGCATATCAATAAAACCAAGAGCGGTTAAGTCAAAAAGAGAAAAATGGAATATTCGAAGCATTAAGAACTGAAAGGTTCTCAAGAACTTCAAATTTTAGTGCTGGAAATATTATACCGACGACCTGTTCTGATTTCTTGGAGAGCATAATGTAGCCCAAGTATGTGAGGGCTCCTTATACGCTTTGTTATATGCATTTGCAGCTGCTCAAATTATTATTTCAAAAATTTGGCAAAGCTCAACCCTACACCAACGACTACAGCATTACCATGTGTTTTGTTTCTTTATTTATTTATTTTGTTAATAAAAGGAGCCAGAGGCTATATTAAAATGAAATTTGTCTGCTACATGAAGAGAGTATAAAAGATAACAAACCTATAAAAGACCTGGATAAGTTGTTGTGCATATGAAAAAAGCCGACTACGTAGATGGATACAAGAGGTGCCAAGGACAGAGAAAAACAGAACATGGCAACATTTAAGCAGTATTAGAGCAACATTTGATTGAACCACGGCTGAAAATGGATGACTTGCTCCTTGATTTTTTCCTGGGAGAAGCTCAAATAAGAGAGAGAGTGTATTTGTTGCTTGACGAAGCAGGGATGAAGAAAACACAGCAGCATTTGAGAAGAACATTGACCCATGTAAGTATAGAAATATGCAAGATATCGAGAAGAACAACCCTTGTGCAAAAAGGAAAGAGAGCCGTAGCAGCATGCAAGACGTATTGAAGCAGCATATGGGTAGAACGCAGCAGGAATTAGATGACTTACACTTTGATCTGCTCCTGGGAGAAGCTCAGATAAGGGGGAAAGTGTAGCTGTTGCTGGGCAAAGCAGAGAACACAGCAGCGTTTGAGCTGAACCTTGGCACTTGTAAGCATAGAAAAATGCAAGATATTGATAGGAAGAACGCTTGCGCAAAAAGGAAAGAGTGGAATCACAAGGTATGTGATAATAACAAATAAACGCTGAAGAGAATGCTTGAAACTTGCATTGGTGTAGCTGCGTAAATCCATCATTGCAACATGAGAAATACAGTGCAATAGAAGAGACAGGCATATCACGAGGACAAGTTGCAAAGCTCCCAAACTGAGAACTGGCCCAAATTGGGCCCGCCTGAACCAAAATTGGCAAGCCCAACCGTCTCCAGCCCAAATCAAAGAAAAAAAATAAGGGATTTGAAACTGAAAAAGGAGAATCCCAATCTATTGCCACAGGGGATAAGACCACCTAACGGGGGTGGTGCGGAGTTGTAGGCTGGTGCAAATAGTTGGCGGCCATTATGGGCTGCTGAAATGAGGGATTTGAGACTGAAATAAGAGAATCCCAATCTATTGCCATAGGGGACAAAGCCACCTAACGGAGGTGATGCGGAGTTGTGGGCTGGTGCAACAGTCGGCAGTCATTATGCGCCACTGCAACTAGTGAACAATCGGCGTTAGACCGATCTTATCCTTCCAGACTCATTCAATTTAAACCCCACCCTCCTTCGATTGATTCCCCATGGCAATCTCTTCTCACCTTCTCGCTCTTCTTCTTTCTCATCTCCCATGGCCGTGCCACCATAGCCAAGCAGGCACCCAAAATCTCTTTCTCTTTATAAAATCCTATTGTTGCTCTATTTTTCAGTCCAATTGTGCTGCCTCAAATCACTGGAATCTACTATTGTCGATCAAGATCCATTATCTCCGTTGCTCGCTCATGAGTCTTTTTTCCTCACCTTCTTCCACTTCCCCTCAAATGGAGACCAATCCCTTCGATCAGCTAAGTGGGTGCTAGGTTCCCCATGTTTTTCAATTGGGATTTGGCCATTTCTATTGGCCGCCACTATTGTCAGCCATGGCTTGATAGCTACTAAGCCTCTCTCTTCTTCTCTCCTTTTTCTTCTCTTCCTTCTCTCATTTTCTTCTCCTTAACTTTTTCTAATGTTCTTTCTTTTCTTCCTATTTTTCTTATTTATTATTTTCTATGAATTCTTGTTATTCTTTCTCATTTGACTTGTGCACCAAATATTGTGATCATCAATGGATCAAACCATAGCTTTGATAGAACCCAAATTGAGTCTCTCTCTCCTTTCTATCTCTATTGATTGACCTTAATCAACCCCAATTTTCTAATTTTTCTTTAATTTATGAATTAGATCTAATCCAGGGATTTTAATTTGATCAAGTTAGAAGTCGGATCTAGTTAGCAAGAAGGTGTAATCACAACCGAATCTTTTACATTCAGCTTTTGATCGATTTTTTTTTATTAGCAAGTTTTCCAAAATTCTAAGGCAAAAATTATAGGTTACCTCTACCCATAGTGTATTTTATCATACATGTGATCTGATTTAAAAATTTATCTATTACTATAATATTTTATTTAAATTAAGTATCATATATGTTCTACATACAAATGCTTTATAAATTGTTGGATCGAATTTATATGATATACTTAGATATGAATTATATTTCATTGCATTAAAAAATATGTTACGTTTCGGACTGCTCTTTAGTCTAATTATGATCATATGGATTCGAGATCTAGTCTTCTTTCAAACTTTCAATGGGCGATCACTGGCACATGCCAGCGACGATGCGTTATTATATCAGGAGCTAGTATCTTTTCAGGCCTTGCCAAATAAGGCTAATCGATGCTAATTGGAGTGTGTTTCTTTATATGACATCAGAGCTAGTTTTGCTTCTGGATCTTTTGTAGGACGATCACTAGTCCATGACCGATGGACGATGTGTTATAGTCAAGATCTAGTTTCTTTTGGACTAGACAAGAGCATCGATCTCGATGAAGTACCTACAAATTAAAGAAGTTCTAAAATCAAAATGGTGATCCTCTGATTTAGGACCTTCCAATGATTAAGTCAGCCGAAGCTTGAGAACACATAGTGGAAAAAAGATGAAAAAAAAGTATGATGAGTTGAGAAAAATAGGAAAGAGAAAATTTAGATTCCTTTCGGTGGAGGAACCAAAGAATTGAGCAGGATTTTGGCTTAGTGGATCTAAGCTTGAACTTGCCCCTAGAGAACCCCTTCTTCCTTTTATATTAAGGAGTTTGTTAGGTGGTTTTATAACTACATAATCCAAAGGATCGAGTTTATTAGGCGATTTTGGATAACCATCACGATTTGTTAGAAGTTGGTTTTAATAAACTTGCCAGTTATGAAGAGATCGTGGGTTGGCCCATGGCCCCACGTGGAGGAAACCTGCTTGTAGATTTTATCGATATCAATAGGAGGTCGGCTTAATGCCAATATGCTGTTGATGCTGATACGGAAAAATCAGTTAAATATCGATCTAAGGTTGATGCTTATGTGAAATTTTGGAGATGATCTTTTCAATTATGATGAGGTTCTATGGCAGATCAGTATATACCTGACCTCTTCTTGTATCGCCATGTGGTCAGACATCAGTTAAGTGTATTAACACACAACAAATCCAAAAACAATTTCAAAATCATCAAACAGCAAGATAAAGTTCTTCGGCTTCTTGTCCCGGGAGGACTTCAATTTTTCTATGTTTTAATTAAAATAGAGTATTCCATCCAGTAAGCATGAAATTACTGACCATGATTTTTTTTTAGAAAAATATTTATGGACAAGTACTGGTGAAAGCCACAACAGCCGCAAAATTAGCTTTTATATATTTTTAGTAAAGGCAAAATTAGCATTTACTCAACTATATACATTTCTTTTGATGATTTGTACGTAGTGCTGCTTGAATATCTTTTCTTTTTTTTTTTTGTGCAGGCACCATCAAATTCCAATAATTTAGTAATAAGCAAAACCATCGTTGCCAACGTAGGTGTTGTGGGGGTCATCCCACCTCAACGAATGTCCTCATGAATCAGAAGTTCTCAGATTGATAAAAATTTTGATAAGGCTTGACTGTTGAGTTTATCATAAAGCCAACCTCAATAAAGATCGAGCTCATCATAAGACCGACCTCATCAGAAGAGATTATAGAATGCCGATCTCATCAAAAATGGTCATCATAAGACCAAGGTGATCAAAAAATCGAGCTCATCAGAAGGTCGAACTTATCATAAGATTAATCTCATCAGAAGAGGTCATCAGAAAGCCGTTCTCATCAGAAGAGGACATCAGAAGGCCGACCTCATCAAAAGTCTAAGATCATCATAAAGTCGATCTCATTAGAAGGTTGACAGCCAATCTTATCAGAAGGCCGACTTCATCAGAAGAGATCATTAGAAGGCCGACCTCGTAAAGGTTGAGCTCATCATAAAGCTATTCTTGACTAAAAGATTGAGCTCATTATAAAGTCGATTTCATGGAGGTTGAGCTCATCATAACATCGACCTCAACTAGAAATTGAGCTCATCATAAAGCCAATCTCAACTAAGAGATTGAGCTCATCATGATGACAACCTCATAAAGATTGAGCTCATCACAAAGTCGACCTAAATTGGAGGTTGAGCTCATCATAATGCCGATCTCAACTGGAGGTTGAACTCATCTTAAAGCCGACCTCAACTGCAAGATTGAGCTCATTATAAATCGACCTCATGGAGGTTGATCTCATCATAAAGCTAACCTCAACTGAGAGGTTGAGTCCATCATAAAATCAACCTCAACTGTAATTAAGTTTAGCTCATCAGAAAGTTGACCTTCTTATGTGTTATATAACTCAACATCAGAAAGAATTTAGAATTCTTCAATCTTGAGAATTTAGAATTCTTCAATCTTGATACAACTATCATCCAGCTAGGCTATAGCTGTCATTCAGTTACTCTACAGCCAGACTACACATGGGTTAATAATCTACAGCTACTATCCAGCTGGCCATTCCATTATAACAAACTAATGGCCTAACAAACTTTTTTTAAGACCTAAGCAAACCTCTCTATAAATAGAGGGACAGGGTATCCTTCCTGGAGGTAAGTTTTTTTTTAAAAAACAGAAGAAGCACAAGATTTACAAAGTCGACATTTTGCTAAAATTTACTCTCGACTTTCTGACTAAAAAAAAATGAACTACTTTTCATTTAAATCCTCTCGTACTACTTTCTTGCCTTTCATTTTTACTATCTATTCTCAAGGCCTCAGATGATTTAAGCACCGGAGGATATTCTATCAATTCTTAAAAATTTTTTTACAGATTGATTCATGATTCATATTGATCCAACTTTAAATCAGCTTTTCAATGCAAGTCCTCTCTTATGATCTAAAGCCTTGTAGCAAAAGTAGGCATTCATCATTCATTGTGCGTGGTGGTGGGTGGGTGCTCCATACGCTAAACCGGAAGTTCAAATGATACCTGCTAATTATGCTTTTTTTACTATTAGTATTTGTATACTAAAATATGAGCATTTTTTACTAAACAAAACTTAAAGTTGAAAGACGTGGGCCAAGTCGTGCAAGACTTTGTCTCATTTTCTAGGTGCAAGTTACAAAAAGCTGGTCAGCGAGTGCAAGGATGACCGTTCGCTAAAGCAACCTACCGTGCACAATGTAGGAAGCTTCAGAGTAACCTCGTCCAACCCGTCAAGCTCCTGTTCCGGATGGCCGTCATTTTAGTTGCGCGAAGAATTTAGTGAAGCTTTTTTTTCTTTTTCTTTTTTTTGTGGGTGGGTGGGTGGGAGGAATGGACGAAGCAATTTGGTGAAGCTTTTTTTTTTTTTTTTTTTTGGATAAGCGAAGAGGAATGTGGGGTGGAGGGGATCCGACATAGCTATCTCTGATGACTATTAGGCCACCAGAAATGAATTATTATCACAGGTTATTTAAGTTTTGATATTTAATCGTAGTTCTAATATTCATCGTAACTCAAATCTAGATCATTTGATTGGAAGAATAGATCCATTTCGTTGGACTATCACCATGATGAAGCTTTGAAAGACAGTGCCAATCTTCATCTCTCTGCGGAAGCCCCGGGTGCCAGAGTTGCTTCCTTCAGTTTTCCTGGCTGGTTCTTATTATGATAATTCATGGGTTTCTTGTATCCGGTGTATCCAAAATGAAGAGAAATAATTTGTATGTAGGTAGAATGTGGTGCAGGCAGCCAACTCGTTTGACAATTTCAGACGGAACAGCCGTTTGTTTCTTGTTTTATAATTTTCTTTTTTTTTTGAAGACCAAGATGGAGAACTTACCTTATTCTTTCATGACCAGGTAGGTTGAGAGTAGTAGGTTTTCTCTTTTTTTTCTTTATTAAGTCAAACAAGCTTGAGAGACTTAGCGGGTAGACTTAGTCTACCACACATATATGTTATAGACTAAATAAATAAAAAATATTATATTAATATTTTTTATTAAAAAATTGTGCAATCATCTTAATATGCTGCTGCTTAACCATCTTAACATATATACACTGTTAGGTAGGTGGTTGCAAAATTTTTTAGTTTTAAATGCTAATATGACGTCATTCTATTGCCTTTGTCGATACCATCTAAAGGTGGACTAAATCTATTCAAAAATTTCGCCTTAATTAGTTTGGTATGCAGTATAAATTATTTAAATTAGCCACAGAAAAATCACCTCTAGTCCACTAAAGCATCCCGAAACCCGAACACGTGATCCGAGACCCAATCACGTGAACGGCTGAGGATATTATTTATATGGAGGACTGGGGGACGAGAGACGCAGGGAGAGAGACGGCGTTGAGAAAAAAAGCAGTGGCGGCCGACGCTTTAGGTTAGCTAACACAATGCCTTCGCCTGCACCTCCAATCCAACACCTCTCCACATGCATGGTGAAACCCCCACCACTCCCTCCCAAGCGCTGCCACCTGACGCCATGGGATCTCGCCATGTTCTCCGTCCATTACATCCAGAAGGGCCTCCTCTTCGCCAACCTACCGCCTTCCCTCTCCACCGACCAAATCATCGACCGCCTCAAATCCTCCCTCTCCACAGCTCTAATTCATTTCTATCCCCTCGCCGGCCGTTTCGTAACCGAAGAGGTGCATGATGAGAACCAGAAGGTGACCGGCATCTTCTGGTCCATCGATTGCAACGGAGAGGGTGCGGAATTCATCCACGCCATTGCTGACAAAATTACCGTCTCCGACGTGCTATCACCCTCCGACGACGTCCCCTCCTTCATCCGATCCTTCTTCCCCCTTGACGGTGCCATCAACCATGACGGCCACACGCAACCTCTGCTCGCCGTCCAACTCACAGAGCTCTTGGATGGCATCTTCATCGGATGCTCCTTCAATCATGCCGTTGGAGATGGCACTTCCTACTGGAACTTCTTCAACACATGGGCCCAGATTGCTCGAACCAAAGGAGTCGCCCCACTCTCTCGCCCTCCGGTCCACGACCGCTGGTTCATCGACGGCTACGACACCGCTCCCATCAAACTACCCTTCTCCCATCCTGATGACTTGCTCGAGAGATTCTCTCCACCTCCCCTCCGGGAGAAGATCTTCCACTTCTCAGTCCAGTCCATTGCCCAGCTGAAAGCCAAGGCCAACCAAGAGTGCGGCACCAACTCCATCTCCTCTTTCCAAGCTCTTTCTGCCCTCGTGTGGAGGTCCATCACCAGAACCCGCAACCTGCCGGCCGACCAGAAGACAAGCTGCAGGCTGGCTGCCCAAAATCGGGCCCGGTTGAGCCCGCCCCTCTCGCCGGAGTATTTCGGTAACTCGATCTACCCCATCATTGCCACCACGACCGTGGGCGAACTATTGAACCACGACCTCGGGTGGGCCGCGTGGTTGCTGAACCGGACCGTCGCGGACCACAACGACAGCACGATCCGGGACAGGTTGAGGGCGTGGATGGCCCGGCCTATGGTGTACCCGCTAACCGGGTTCGATCGGTTCAGCGTGATGATGGGGAGCTCGCCGCGATTCAACGTGTACGGGTGCGACTTCGGATGGGGGAAGGCTGTGGCGCCGCGGAGCGGGAGCGCGAACAAGTTCGACGGGAAGGCAACGTCGTACCTAGGCTGGGAGGGACCTGGGAGCGTGGATCTGGAGATTTGCTTGGTTCCCGAGTCGATGAGCGCGCTGGAGTCGGACGAGGAGTTTAGGAGTGCCGTTTGCCCTCCGTTGCCGCTGGAGGTGTTGGCGCGAGCCAACAAATAGTACTTGTTTAATAAAGCGTACCCAATGACTCACGAGGGACGAACGTAACATTGCTTTTGTTGCTGGGCACTTTAATAGAATTTTATGCATATTTTATTCTAGTGTTCCTGTTTGATTTAGAGATATATTATTAGTTTCTTTTATTGGATGTATTCATATCAGGTAAGTATGAATCATCCGGTCAATAATTAAAAAAAAATAAAGCGTACTCGAGGGCTACCCTTAGCTTGTAATTAATGGTGACACAAGATAACAACTAATTCGGGATTTTTTTTTTTTTTTTTTTTAACAATTTGGAAAGTGGAGTGCCACCTAATTATTATAGAAATAATAAAAAAAATTATATTAAAATAATATTTGATGATCCAAATAAGATCACTAAGATGATCTAAAACTGGTGATATGAATCTTATAGTGATCTGCTCATGAATAATCTTAGATCACTGCAATTAGTAGATCATGGTCTAGTAATTAAAGAATCTTGGGTATCCATGAGTAATTTATTTAGTATTTTATGGGATCTTAAGATCACTAATCATATAATACTAAAATTATCTATAATATATTCCATAAAAATATATTTTAATCATATATAATATATGATAAAAATATATTGTCGAAGATCCGCGTATTGCGTAGGATGAATAATGACAGCTATAATTATTAATTTTTTTAATAATAAATATTTATAATAAATATTTTTTAATTTTTTAATATTTTATTTTATTTTATTTATTTATTTATTATATATATGATATTTTTTTAATTATTTTATAAAATAATATTTTATTATTATTTTTTTCTTGTTTTCATATCTTCATTGGTGCCATCCCACCATAGATTTTCTTTTTTTTCGACAAACGCTAATCCTGTTCACACCTATGTCCTCTCTTTTCTTCTCATATCTTCTTCACGCTCGTCAATGCCGCCTCATCTCTTGCCGCCCCACCACTGCTTCTCTTCTTTTTTGGCAAATGCTAATCCGATCATAGCCTCCGACGTCCACGTCGGTACCGTCACCTCTGATGCCACCACTATCCCTCCTTTCTCCTCTCTTGCCTCTTGTCTAGCTGCCTTCCCGCCACTCTTATTAAAAAATTATTCTTATACAGGATCAATCAAAAATAATAATAATAATATAAAATATAAATTATTTATGGAGCAAGTCATTAATCAAATTAAATAGGTTCACTAGAGATGATTATAATTTCTTGTGGTTTAATGGATGGAAGAATAAACTTAAAATAGAGATAGATGGCCATGATGTTACACATGGAATCAAGACCACGACTCCCTACCATCCTCATCTAATCCATCTATAGACTCATACGTGCCCCCACTCCCATCAAATCGGTGTTGTCCCTTCCCTCCATTCTCCCCACCTGTGTCCCGAATCGAAAACATTGCAAACAACATCCCGATTCCCACCCGGTCCCTCCTCTTCCTAGAGTACCTCATCATGGCATACATCTTGTCTTTGTTCCCTCTGCTAATCCTCCATGCTTTGCTTCTAGTTCCGATCAAAACTTATTCCTAGAATGACCCCATCCTCACCTACCGTGCCGACACCAACGATACGGTCCCCAGCATATTCTCCTCCAATCTAGAGCTCCTCCTCTCCAACTTCGCCTCCCCCCCCCGCGACGATGCCTTCTTCTCCGCTGCCACCACTGGTGCAGACTCCGTATTATCCTCTCCATTTAATCTGAGATCCATTATATTCCTCGCTCCGCTTCTCGTGTTCCGTAGTGCCGGGCCCATCACAGCCATGTTCCGTAGTGCCGGGTCCATCACGGCCATCAACAACTACTCCCTCTCTAAACAGAAGGCCTCCATTCCCATGATCAACTCCAAAAGCAGTGCACCAAAGTTACACACGTCGTCCTTCTTGGAGACGATCCCCGACCGGAGGTAGTGGGGGTCGACGTAGCCCGGGGAGCCCATCATAGGGTAGGTGGACCGGATCGACCGCGACTGGACCGCAGCGGAGAACTCCATCCGGGCGAATCCAAAGTCGCAGAATTTCGCGTCTAATGTCTTGCTCCGGAGAACGTTAGGCAGCGCTTGTGGAGGTAATCCAACGCCTGGCCAGATCCTCCCCGGATGTTCTCGACACGCGGACTGTAATGTACAGACTGGCTTTGCGAAAATGCGGGGACTCCATTGGCTGTTTTCAAGGTGAGTACTTAGTAGCCCAAAACGAAGAAAAAGGAGGACTCGTCCTTATTCGATTATCCAGAATTATTTGACACTCCCCCCCCCCCCCTCTCTCCCTCCCTCCCTTCTCTTTCTAGTCTTTATCTTATCTCTTCCTCTCCCTCTATTCTATTACTTTGGTCTTCTCCAGCTCATCAATCCCTTTTATTAGCCCCCTCATCTTTCCCTCTAGAATCTCCTCTCTCATCCCCTGAGCTCTCACTAGGGCCGAGCAAAAAATCAAAACTCAAAGAACCCATCTAATTCAACCAAATAAACATCAATTTTAGTCGATTGAAAAATTTGAATCAAGTTGTGACCCATAAAAAATTTAATTAATTACAGATTCAATTTCTACATTTTTAATTCATTATTTTTAATACTTAAATATTTAAAAATTAAAAATTAGTAATTATGATATATTATATATTAACTTATAGATATTATAAAATTATTATATTCTAGTTTCTAGATCTGTCAATGGATCGGATTTGAATCGAAATCTGGATATTCAGATCTGGATCTGATTTTAGTTACTGGTACCGGACTCGAATCCGAATATCCGACGGATCTGATCTTGAGTACCAGACCCGGATCCTAATGAATCTCGGATATCTGGACTCGATTTCAGGATCTAAAACTAAGAAAGGAAGACCGAGAGATGGAGAGAGGAAGAGAGGGAGCGGATCCCGTCGCTCTCCGACCGCCGGCGAGCGAGATCAAGAGAGGGAGAGAGAGGAAGGGAGGGAGTCCGACGAGAGATCGAGAGAGAGGGAGGGAGGGAGTCCGGTGAGAGATCGAGAGAGAGAGAGAGAGGAAGGGAGGGGGTCCGGCAAGAGATCGACTGATCTAGAGAGGGAGAAAGAGGAGGGGGTTCCGGGTCCAACGAGAGATCGAGAGAGAGGGGGAGGGAGAGAGGGGATCCGACAAGTCGGCAAGAGATCGAAAGAGGGAGAGAGAGGGAGGGAGGGGGTCCGATAAGTCGGTGGAAGATCGAGAGAGGGAGAGAGAGAGGGAGGGAGGGGGTTCGGGTTTGGGTCTGGCGAGAGATTGAAAGAGATAGAGAGAGAGAGAGAGAGGGAGGGAGGGGGTCCGGTGAGTCAGCGAGAGATCGAGAGAGGAAGAGGGAGGGAGGGGTCCGACGAGTCGGCGAGAGATCGAGAGAGAGAGAGAGAGAAAGAGAGGGAGGAGGGGGTTTCGGATCTGGATCCGGTGAGAGATTGAGAGAGATCAAGAGAGAGAGGGAGGGAGGGGATTTGGTGAGTTGGCGAGAGATCGAGAGAGGGAGAGTCGGCAAGAGATCGAGAGAGAGGAGAGAGAAGTTGCGAGGGGGTTCGGGTCCGATGAGAGATCGAGGGAGATTGAGAGAGGGAGGGAGGGGTCCAATGAATCGACGAGAGATCAAGAGAGGGAGAGAGAGGGAGGGAGGGGTTCCAGCAGGAGATCCAAAAAGAAAGAGAGAGGGAGGAAGGGGTTCCGACAAGAGAAGAGAGAGAGAGAGAGGGAGGAGGGTTCTGGCGAGAGAAGAGAGGAGAGAGAGGGGGGAGGGAAAGATAAATTTTTTATTATTTTTAATATATATAAAATATATGCAATATTTTATTATTTGGATCTCGGGTCTATCGGATCTGAATATTAAATATTCAGATCCTAGCTGTTTAGGTTATAATTTATAGGATCCAAATCTAGATCCGGGTAAACGGGTATGATGCTAATATCAGATCTGGATCCATCGGATAAATACCCACGGGTCTCGGGTCTGGACCCGGCCTATTTATAACTCTACTAGTTTCTATATAAATTTAATGGTGTATTAGTTTATAATGCTTAAAATCAATATTAGATCAATATTGAAGTCCAAACCAACATAACCCATCCGATCTACTACAAATCGTTAACTTTGATTTCAAATAGTTTATATATGATAAACAGTCGGCAGTGGAATGAATTTTTTTCAATCCGATTGGACTCGATCTGATCAAATTTTTCTCTTAATTTGATCCAACTCAATCCGTGCTCAGCCCTAGCTCTCACCACCATCAAAGAGAGAAGGGGAAGAATAATGGTGGCCAAGAAGTCAAGAATAGCGATCGTCGGGGCGGGGATGGCGGGTCTCATCACTGCCCACCACCTCTACACCTCCTCCGACAACCAATTCGACCTCTATGTTGTTGAGACTAGTGATCGGATCGACGGTAGGATCCTCACCACCGAGTTCATCGATGACTGCATCGAGATGGGTGCCATCTGGATCCACGGCATTGGCAGCAACCCCATCTACGCCATGGCCCCGAACCTTCAGGCCCTCACTGACCCCTATCCATGGGAGCACATGGACAGCTTCCCTGCTGACCCCCTGACCATCGTCGAGGGCAGTGCCATCATCGATCCAACCCACGTCGTCGCCCCCATCAACGTCCCTGCCCTGTAGTCATCATTATGTTCATTTGAGGTGAAATATCCTCATCTTTTTGGAACAGGGAAGCCTAGACCAGGGTTTTTGTTTTAAATATTTTTTTTTTAATATTTAATTTTAAAAATATCATCTTTTTAAATCTATTTTTGAAACTACCCTCGTTGGGATGAGATGGCGGTGATGTGGCAAAGTCGCATGTTGAACATTTAATTTTAGACTTGAAATCACATGTTCAACATGCGATTTTAAGGTGACATGGCATTTCACACCGAAATAAAATTAAAAAATAAGTTCGCAGGTGGAAGATGCGGTTTTTGAAGAAATCGCATCCCGCATCTTCAACCTACAATTTTTCCTTTTTTTCCTCTATTCTCCCATGCTATTTATCATTATTATTTTTTCCTCGAGAGTTCGCCAGTGACCGACGGATAGAAGAAAAGGAGACGCTAGCACGGCGGGGCTACGGAGGGTGTGGGGGGCGAGGCCGCACGGACGGTGGTGGAGCAGGGCTGGGAAAGGGGAGAGGGGGATGATGGTGGTGCAGGACCGTGGAGGGTGGGGGGCAGTCGCATGGGATGCAGCATAAAGGGTGGTGGGGTGGGGTCGTGCGGACGGCGAAGGGGAGGGGTGGACGACGGGCATCGGGCCAGGGGTGTGGGGTGGGTGGAGGGTCGCGCGGGTGCGGCAAAATGGCAGTCGGATTGGGTGAGGGGATGGAGGGAGGGGAGGGAAGGGCGACGGCGTATACACCAGGGAGGTTGGGTGGGTGGGTGGCGGGGGGGGGGGGAGGAGGCGAGGGGTGTTGCGGGAGGAAGGAAAGGGAAAGAAAAAAAGTGAAAAGAAAGAAAAAAAAAACTTAAAAAAAGTAAGAAAAAAATATTTTTATTATTAATTTAAAAATATTATTTTTATAATAATATATTATTTTTAAAAATTATTTTTTAAAAAAATAATATGTTATTATTAATAATATAATAAATATTTTTATTTTTTAATAATATAATATAATTTATTTAAAAATAATATTTTTAATAATAACATATTTTTAAAATATATGTTAAAATAACATATGTTTTTAAAATATAAGTTAAAATATATGTTGAAATAATATATTTTATTATTTTTTTAATAATAATATATATTAAAATAATATTATTTATAAACTATTTATAAAATAATATTATTTATAAAAGTTTTAAAAACATAATAATAAAATATTATTTTAATAATATATTATTATTATTAATATAATAAATAATATATTTTTATTAATTATATTTTTTATTAATTTTTAAAAATATAATAATAAATATGTTAGTAGCATCCAACAACGTCGATGGATTTTGCCAGCCTTTCTTTTTTATTTTTCTTCTATTTTTATTGATTTTTTCTATATTTTCTTCTATTTTTCCTTTTTTTCATCCTCAAGAGTCCTAATCGAGTGAGAGGCTTGGAGCGGCCGAGCTTTCCAAGCGGCACAATAAAAGTTATTATATATATAATATGTATTATAAATATAATATATAACTAGCATATTACCCACACAATATGCAGGATGCAATTTTTATTTAAAAAATATATAATATTTTTAATCTTATTTTATTAATTATATAATTATTTAAATTTTATAGAGGGTAAAGTCTTAATTTTAATATATATAATAATAATATAGATACTGAATTTGGGTCAAATTATTTATATTAAGATCCAAATCAATCCAAAAGACTCCATGAGTTAAGTCGGATCAAAATTTAGTAAATCCATATCCGATCCAGAAAATAGAATGGATCCAATTTTATAGCCCAATCCAGATCCGCATGTCTTTTAAAATGATTTAAATCGGATATACATGGATCAGATCGGGTTAGGTCATAAGTCAACCTGACCCATTTTCAGGTGGAGACACAGCAAATGGAGGCATATGTGTTGACAACACATGATGGACGAAGCCTTCATTTTAATATATATATAAATAGATAATATTGATATTAAATTTAGGTTGGATCATTTATATCAAGATCCAAATTAACCCAAAAGTCTCTATGAGTCAAGTTGGATCAAAATTCAATAAATCTAAATTTGATCTAGAAAATGAAATGGGTCCAATTTTAGAACTTGATCTAGATCCATTGGTCTTTTAAAATAGTTGGGATTTGGGTCAGGTCTACATGGATCAAATTGGGTCAGGTCATAGGCCAACTCAACCAATTTACAGCTAGACACACATGGTGGATGGAGACATGTGTTAACGACACATGATCGATGGAGACTGAAGCCTTCATTTTGATATATATTTTAATATATATAATATAGATATTAGGTTCAGGTCGGATAGGATCGAGTCATTTATATTAAAATCCAAATCAATCCAAAAGTCTCCACAAGTCAGGTCAGATCAAAATTTAGTAAATTCAGATCCGATCTAAAAAATGAAATAAATCCAATTTTAGAGCCGAATCAGATCTATACGGATCGAACTGGATCGGGTCATAGGTCAATCCAACCCATTTGATGCTGGGGACACATGGTGGATGGAGACATGTGTTGACGACACATGGCGGATGGAGATTGAAGCCTTCATTTTAATATATATATATAATAGATATTATATATATAATATTAATATAATATATTAATAATATATTATTATATTAATTTTTTTGTTAGATTGAGAGATATTTTTGTTCTTATATTTCAACCCAAGATTGCTGTCTAAGGGTGATCTTGGATCTCTAATTTTGAGAATAGATATCCCATCACTAGGTTGGAAGATGATTTGAGGAGTAGGGGCAATTTAAAATCACTATCATGTAGGATCATCATGATATAACTAAATACGATAATTTTATCATCTCTGTCTATATCATCTTTGATGTTGAATGGATTATCCTATACCAGCCATTCCTTCATTTCTAGCTAGGAAGATGGCCTCGGGGGTAGGTGCTGCAATGGGTAGGTGAAGGGGGTAAGAAAAGATCCGGTCAAATACTTGGACTTGGACTTCCTCGGAAAAAGGATATGAGACAGTAAGAGCATTGCTCTGGAATGGGTAGGTGAAGGGGGTAAGAAAATGGGGTGAAGGGGGTAAGAAAATGGGTAGGTGAAGGGGGTAAGAAAAGATCCGGTCAAATACTTGGACTTGGACTTATATGAGACAGTAAGAGCATTGCTCAATTAAGTAGATACTAAGAATATTAGGGCCTCGAAGCTTGCCCTTACATGATTTCATTTTGAAAATATCCTAGAAGTAAAATCCACTTACATCCCTATTATAAATATATAATAAAAATAAAAAAATTTATATTAAGGTTTGCTTGCATATCAAGTGGCTTCGCGGGGAAGCAACGGACAGGAGGCACCACCGTAGCTTGGTACCAAGAAACGGGCAATTTACAAAATATCTTACGAAGTCCGCTAACATCCCTCATCGTAGCACTATATTAGTAAAACTAGCTTATAACTGTACCATGCACGGAATATAATTTTTTTTTAAAAAATATTTTATTTTATTAATATATTAATATTTATTATATATATATTTTTAAAAAAAATAATTTAAAAAATAAAAAATATATTTTATCTATAATAAAGATTATAAGCTATTTATAAGCTATGTAATTTTTTTTCTAAATTTGAGATTCCTCGGTCTTTTTTTTTCAGACCTTCATTCGTTTTAGATAATATTTATTATTTTTAATTTAAATTTTTTTTATATTTTTATATATTATTATTGAAAAGTTAAAGAAGTATTCGAATTCAACTAATTTATGCTGAACTCATTTAGATTCACATCTATCTATTTTATTTTTTTATCATTTATCTTTTTTTTAAAAAAAATATATATCCACGATGGTTGATTTATTTGCTTAGTAACCGCATGTGTGCAATATTTTTACATAAAATTAGTTCAAATTTTTAAAAAATATATATATTATTAATATTTCATAAATATGAACATAAAACTGCTAATGTAACATGATGTTTATCATATTATCCCATTAATCTTAATTATTATTATAAAATATCATAATATGTTTATCCATAGTTCTATTAAATTTGATAAGTCAAAATTTTTTCTAGCTCAATACCAATATTTTTTTTGTTCTAATTCCTAATCTATTAATATTAGTTTTAAAAGAAATAAATAATAATATTTAATGCTAATAAGTAGTAGTAAATGCTAATGCTTTGTGAATATATATATATATATAAATTTTTTATAACTTTTCTCTATCCAAAAAAAAATTTATATATAATTAAATACTATATAAGTGGTAGATGGAGAGACTTAGCCTATTTTTCTTCTCCGAAAATTCTAACGATGTCAGCAATTAGTTGTTGCAAAAAAAATATTTATATTATTTATGACTTTAACATTAATGAGATAATATTTAAGTTGATATTATTTTTTTTATTATATATTTTTTTATATATAGCTAATAAACGAGGGATATGCTATATTAGAAAATTAAAAAAAAAATCAAACTATCATGATAATTTTATAAAAAATTAGTATTTTTTTAAAAAAATAGCATAGCCTATACAAATGGTACAGGAGCTTACCAACAATCATTGCCCAAAAATAAAAATAAAAAACTAACATTAATTTTTTTTTTTTTTTGAGAACCATGGAGATTTGGGATTACAACAACAATTCCACTGATAAAAGAAAAAAAAGAAAAAGAAAAAGAAACTATACACCTCATTTAGTAGGTTATTAGGGGAAAATAGAAGAGAGACGGCGTCGTTTACTTGTTTACCTGGAGGAGATGGGATGGAGGGTACGGGCGAAGCCATTAATGGTGCCATTGCTGTGGGAGCGAAAATCCAAGCAATCGAGAAGTCCTGGCAGTAGGGCAAGAACACCTTCTGCAGCATCTCCACCTATGCCCGGTTCGTGGTGTAGTGCCACTCGTGCGGCGAAAGCACCAGGCCCCTCTGCGGCCCCACCCTATTCACCAGCTTCACCGTGATCCTCTTCGAAAACCCGCCCATTGCCGGCGGCAAGTTCTTCGATGTTGTCTTCTCCTTCTTCAAAACCAAGTTGGTTGGCAGAGGATTGTTGGAAAAAGTGGCTGCAGCGGAGGAAGGTCTAGATTTCTCTTTGGATTGGGAGAAAGACATCATTCTGGAAGAGGAAGAAGACTGGGAGGACAAAGCCGAGATAGAGGGTTTGGCAACCTTCGGCTTGATCTGCTTCGAATCTAGATCTTTGGCTCTCTCCTCTCGTTCTTCGACCTCCGTTTGCTAATGGAGTAGTGTGTTCCGAAGCGGGGAATGAGATCTGGCTCGCTGATGGATCGATCGGCTTCGAAGCTTCAAATCTCGGTTTCTAGGAGTGAGACGATTACAAATGGAGAAGAGGCATGGCAGATAATGTCCTGGAAAAAAATAATGCTGATGCCTCCATTTTAACATATATTATTGCTCCTCCCGTCTGAGGTCGATCGTTGAGCTAAATGCAGCCGAGGTTAAACCGTTGCTGAAGTTTTGCTCGAACACCTGCGAAGAAGTTCTTACAGAGATATGTGAAAACTTTTCGACACTCAAATTAGAAAATAAAAAATAATGAGAAAAAAGAGCGAATGCATATTATTGAAAGGTAAAATTATAACCATCAATTGATACATAGCAACCTCGTCAAAGAAAGGTAACCTCCACCAATAAAAAATTTACCTTTAGTTAATCATCTTTTAAAAATAATATCATCAATATGCATAAAAAAAAAAATCATTACTATAAATAACATTAAAATAATATAATCTATTAAATAAAAAATCTCCATCAATAAATTTAGAACGTCAAATAACAGTTCAAATTTTTCATGATCAAAAGTAAATTTAAAATTACGAAATCAAATTCCATCTCATGGACGGTATATAAACAGTATTTTCTAAGATAAATATAAAACTAGACTCTAATTCTAGCCTACTATCTCTAATAAAATCAACTTAAACTTTTTTTTCATTTTTTATGAAAAAATTCACTTCATTCTCAGTTGTCTTCTGTTTATTTATGAACCCTTGCAAAAAATTAGTGATATAAATAGATGAACCACTATCTAACCACCAAAAATATAATAGAATATTTATCAAACCGGATTCAAAACAAATAAAGATTAATGGAAAACATCCTTACTGGTTCTTTTCTAGCCAACTCTTGTATTTAAAATATTCAACTTTTTTATGACCTTTCTTCTTGCAAAAGAAGCACTTGAAAGTTTTCTTAACAGTAGCTTGAGGACCTCCAGAATTTTAATTTCCACTTAGAATTGTGAAATTGACCATTTCTTTTCGAAATATTTTTCCTCTTTTTTTTAAAATTAGAACTCCTAGGATGTGGCTGATACACTATATTAGCACTCTCATATTTTTTCCTAAGATTTTTTCTTCCTCTTGAGCATAAACTGAAATAAGTTTATTTACACTCCATTTATCTCATTGTAAGTTATAAGTTGTTTTAAGCTGATTAAATTATGTATGAAAAGAATTAAGGGCCTGATGAATAATAAAGGCTGTTGGGATAGGTATATCTAGGCTATTAAGCTTGGATGCAATACTCTCCAATCTTATGATGTAAGCTCTAACTCCACCAATACTATCATATCTCATGTTAACTAATTTTTCCATCAGCTCTCCAGTCTTAGCTTTATCAGATTCTACATACCTCTTACTTATGGCATCAAAGAATTATTTAGCATTTTTATTATCAGGTATAGCATCCAAAATAGAATTAAATATAGATATCTTCATAATCATTAAGCTCAATCGATTTGCTTTCTCCCACTTTTCATAGGTTGCTTTCTATTCTGTAGTATTTTGATCAGTTATCTGACATGGAAGATTATCACATAATACAATATCTAAATCCATCAAACCCAGTGCTAACTCAATGTCACATTTCTATCTTTTATAATTTATTCCAATCAGAGTTTTAATTGGAGCAATGGTGTTATTTATCGCAAAGGTACTAACTACAAAACAAACTTAATGCAATCAAATAATGAATAAATATAGGCAATCAACATTCTTAAGAAACTTTATAAGCATTATTTTAATGAGAGTCTTTGATGCAATGCCACAAACTTTCGTTGGAAAGAAAGTCACTTACATAAGATTTCTCTCATACATCCGGTGGATAATAACTATAAGGTATTATTAGCTTTTAGAGGTTCATCTACTTTGGTAGAATAAATCTTTAGGCCATATACACTTACTAACTATAAAAATATTTTTACTTCAAAATTATAACATACAATGAGCTCCTTTTAAGAAGATTATTGTATGCTATAATTTCATAATGCTTTTATTCTTTCTTAAATATTATACAGAAGAATCTTGTAAACATCATTAAATAGGTTATTTTGGTAGACACCATCTAATGCAATTTATAAATCTTCAATTCAGGGATCAACCAACATGCCTATTGTTGGTGCAGAATTTGGTTGATGCCAAATCAAGCTGGAGTCGAGAAAGACGAGGTCGCCGTCGGTGATCTGCAAAATAAAGTTTCATCCGGAGTCGATGTTGGTGGCTCTGATAGGATCCTCCGATGGTCAAGTTAGCTTTGGCCAACAGAAATGGAGTGCTCAATGTGGAGTTCAAAAAAATTTCAAAAAAAAAAAAAAGCCTAGAGAAAACATATCTGGGGGTCCCTTTTTATAGACAGAGCTTGTTGTAACAGCATTGATTAATGACTGTCATAACCGTCCTTGATAAATGATAATCATGATTATCTTGATAAATGCCAATCATAATTATTCTAATGAATGATGTTCATGATTGTCCTGATAAATGCCAATTATAATCGTTCAATAATGGGATCGCTTGTAGGAATTTGTCTAAAGGAATGGTCTGGAAGTAGTTCGGCTCCTATACAAATTCGACCGCTAGAGGAGTTCGGAAGAAGTTCGGCTTTCGTAGAAGTCTAATTGTTGGAGGAGTCCGAAAGAAGTTTGACTTTCGTAGAAGTTCGACTGCTGGAGAAGTCCGAAAGGAGTTCGACTTTCATAGAAGTCCGATTGCTGGAGGAGTTCGAAAGAAATTTGGCTTTCATAAAAGCTCGGCTGCTGGAAGAGTTCGAAAGAAGTTTGGCTCCCGTAGGAGCCCGATTGCTGGAGTGGTCCGGAAGGAGTTCGGCTTTCATAGAAGCTTGATTGGAGTTAGGAAAAAGTTCAGCTCTCGTAGAAGACCGACTGGAGTCTAAAAGAAGTTCGACTGCTGAGAAGTTCGACCGACTGAAGAGATTCGACTGGAGTACGGCCGCTGAGAAGTTCGGCTAGGTTTGGCCGCTGGGTAGTTCGACCACTGAATGAATCCGACTACTAGGAAGAGAATTTTTGATTGAAGCTCTTTCGTGATTACTAAAGGCATTACACTAAGCTTCAGACCAGACTTCGATGGGAGCAAAATTTATCTCCAACAATAGTCCCCCTACTTCTAACTTCGAAACTCGAAGAAAGAGAGTACAAAAAGGACGACTATCGAAGTCCTCTTCAGGGTTCTGTACCTTATTTTCAGCCGAGGTTGAAGGTGTAGTTGAAGCTTGGAGGAGATCTTGTCTTCTGTTATTGTCGAGCATAATGGAGCCATCTTCGGGGCCTTCATGCCATCTAAAATGATCGAGGCCTTCGACTTTACTCACGTTAGAATGAGATTCTCCTTCTGTTCCTAATGGGCTGTAGGGGCCTTCGACTTTGCTCACATTAGGACGAAGTTCTCCTCCTGTTCCTAACGGACTGTGAGGGCACATAAGGGCCGTTGTCAGGGCTTCTCCCTCCATCTCATCTAAAATGAATGAGGCCTTTGACTTTACTCGCATTAGGATGAGGTTCTTCTTCTATTTTCAACGGACTGGGGGGCACATAAAGGCCATTGTCAAGGCCTCTCCCCCATCTCGTCTAAAATGAACGAGGTCTTCAAGTTTGCTCGCGTTAGGATGAGGTTCTCCTTCTATTTCTAACATGGCTGGGAGACATCTTATCTCTAGCCGAGGTTGACTTGATCTCTCGGAAGAGATCTTATCTCTAGCTGAGGTTGGCACTGTCACTTATCTCTAGCCGAGGTTGACTTCAAACACTCGAAAAAGATCCTATCTCTAGTCGAGATTGACTCTAACACTCGAAAGAGATCCTATCTTTAGCTGAGGTTGACTCGGATGCTCAAAAGAGATCTTATCTCTAGTCGAGGTTGGCACGATCGTTCGAAAGAGATCTTATCCCTAGCTGAGGTTGACTTTGAATACTCGAAAGAGATCTTATCTTTAGTCGAGATTGACTCGGACGCTCGAAAGAGATCCTATCTCTAACTGAGGTTGACTCTGATGCTCGGAAGAGATTCTATCTCTAGCCGAGATTGGCACGGTCGCTCGAAAGAGATCTTATCTCTAGCCAAGGTTGGCACTGTTGTTATCTCTAGTCGAGGTTGACTTCGAACAACGAGAGAAGATCCTATTCTTAGCCGAGGTTACTCTAACACTCAGGAGAATCCTATCTCTTAGCTAAGGTTGGCACGATCGCTCGGAAGAGATCTTATCTCTAGTCAGGTTGACTTCAAACACTCAAGAGAGATTCTATCTCTAGCCGAGGTTGACACGGTCGCTCAAAAGAGATCTTATCTTTAATCGAGGTTGACTTCGAATACTCAAAAGAGATCTTATCTTTAGCCGAGATTGACTCCGACGCTCGAGAGAGATCCTATCTCTAGTCGAGGTTGGCACGGTCTCTCGAAAGAGATCTTATCTCTAACCGAGGTTGGCACGATCGCTCGGAATAGATCTTATCTCTAGCCAAGGTTGACTCGGATGCTCAGGAGAGATCTTATCTCTAGCCGAGATTGAAGAACTTCGATCTGCTTATGTTAGGATGAGGTTCTCCTTTTATTCCTAACACGGCCACTATTGATTGCTTATTCTCTATCATTACATAGCTTTTGCACCAAAAAATAATAATATTGAAAAGGAGGAATTTTATTGAAGAAAAATTACTGACAGCACGTTCCTGAATTCTTTGCATTTCATGGTTGTAGGAGCGTTGTTCCTTCGAGTTCTTTCAGGCGATAAGTTTTGATCGGACGACCTCCTCTATTTCATGCTGGCCTTCTAAATTTGAAGCAAGCTTCTCTTGGCTTTGAGGCTAAGAGATGATAGCTCATTGAGGTACCGAGCCCTCCAAGGGTAACGTTGATGACACCGAAAGGCGGCCGACCTCCTTATTGTTCCTAGCTACGGCAATATCCTTAGCCGATCTTTTTCTACTTCAGACTGGTGTCGGAGGAATTGACCCAGCTAGCCCTTTCTAATGAGCTCCACGATTTCATCTCGAAGCTGAATGCATTCCTCAGTATCGTAGCCGTAGTTATGATGGTAGAGATAGGATTTGCTTCGATTGTGCTTGTTCGGAGGAGACCATAATTTCTTTAGTCTTGGTAGCTGACTCTTGATTTTCATTAGAACTTAAGTTCGAGGAGCCTTAAGGGGGGCGTAGTTGTGGAACCTTTCGAAAGGAGGACCTTTTCGTGCCCTTCTATCGAGGCTTCCTTGATGATGAGCTCGAAGAGTTTGGGCTCACTTGTGCCCGAAGGAAGTCCGTAAGCGAGGTCAAACTTCACTCGATCTTCCATCGGTGGGTCTATTATACTCGTCTGCCCGTCGCTCTCCTAAGGCTTCTTCGTCCTTCAACTTGAAGGCTTCTTCCGCACGGGCATATTCCTCGATCCGAGCCAGCAGTTTGACGAAGTCCCTGGGATACTTCTTCTCTAGGAAGAACAATAAATCATTCTTCTGAAGGTCGTCCTTGAGCGCAGCCATTGCAACAGACTGATCCAGGTCCCGGACCTCCAATGCCGCAGTGTTAAATTGGATGACATAAGCTCGGATGGATTCTCCCTCCTTCTGCTTGACATTCATCAAAAAATTCGAACCTCGACGCGAATGTCGGCTACTGACGAAGTAAGCCATGAACTGATGGCTCATCTGATTAAAAGAGAAGATCGTATCTGACTTCAATATCGAGTACCAGTTTCTTGCTGTTTTCTTTAAGGTAGATGGAAAAGCTCGACATAAGATGGCGTCTGATGCGCCATGAAGTAGCGTCATGGTCTGGAAGGCTTTCAGATGATCAATTGGATCAGAGGTTCCATTATAGCTTTCAAGTTGAGGAAGCTTGAAGTTTGGTGGAATAGACTCTTGCATAATTCGAGGAGAGAAAGAAGGATCGATGCGAACGTCGTCATAGTGAGCTGGGATGATGTGGTCGAGCTCCTCAATCCATTGGTCCAACTTTCATAGTTTGTGATTAAGGACGTCGTCTCGATCGTAAACTTTGGAGAGCTTTCGGCTATAGATGGGAAGGTCTCCCCCAGAGAAGAATCATAATCTGAACTTGGATCCTCTACTCTCTATTTTTCCTTCCCTACGACGATGGGCATGCTAGCCCAAATGCTCTTTCTTGGGATGGGTTCCTGACAATCTGATGGTGGGTTTCTTGGCGGAGTCGCCATCGAAGACTGTCGCATGGTCTGCACCATCTCGATGAGGCTCTGAATCCACTGCATCAGTAGGTTAAACTGCTTTGGATCCACTATGGCTGCAGGTGAAGCTTGAGTTATCGAAGCTGGAGCAGGAACTAATGTATCTAAATGGGATCTAACTATAGAAGCCATTGATCATCGGGTCGAAGCTTTTTTGGGAGGTATTTTTTTTCTGGAAAGAACTCTAGATTGTTGCTAAGCACTTCTTTAAGATTAAGGGAACTTCAAGAGCAGAGGGCCCTTCCTTTAGCGTCAATTTTGTTTGTGCATAATTTGGTTGATGCCAGATCAAGTTGAAGTTGAGGAAGATGAGATTGCTATCGATGACCTACAAAATAAAGTTCCATCCAGAGTCGGTGTTGGTGGCTCCAGTAGGACCCTTCGACGGTCAAATTAGCTTTGGCCAACAGAAATAGAGTGCTCAGTATGGAGTTCGACAGAGTTTCAGGAAAAAAAAGAAAATCTAGAGAAAATATATCTGAGGGTCCTTTTTTATAGACGGAGCTTGTTGTAACTATCTTGATTAATGACTGTCATAACCATCGTTAATAAATGATAATCATGATTGTTCTGATAAATGCCAATCATAATTATCCTAATGAATGATGTTCGTGATTGTCTTAATAAATGCCAATTATAATCATTCAATAATAGAATTGCTTGTAGGAATCCGTCTGAAAGAATGGTCTGGAAGGAGTTCGGCTCTTATAAGAATCCAATCGCTAGAGAAGTCCAGAAGAAGTTCGACTTTCATAGAAGTTCGATTGCTGGAAGAGTCTGAAAGGAGTTTGACTTTCATAGAAGTCCGATTACTGGAGAAGTCCAAAAGAAGTTCGGCTTCTGTAGAAGCTCGACTGCTGGAGGAGTTCGAAAGGGGTTTGGCTCCCATAGGAGCCCGATTACTGAAGTGGTCCGGAAGGAGTTCGGCTTCCATAGAAGCTTGGTTGGAGTTAGGAAGGAGTTCGGCTTCCATAGAAGATCGACTGGAGTCGGAAAGAAGTTTGGCTGCTGAGAGATTTGGCCGACTGAAGAGATTTGGCTAGGGCTCGGCCGCTTAGAAGTTTGGCTAGGTTTGGTCGCTGGGTAGTTCGGCCACTGAATGAATCCAACTATTAGGAAGAGAATTTTCGATTGAAGCTCTTCCGTGATTATCAGAGGCATTACACTATGCTTCAGACTGAACTTCGACGGAAGTAAAATTTATCCCCAATACTTATCAATTTTAATATAACATAATGCACCCACCGCAAATAATTTATCAAAAGAAATTAACATGTCTTAATTCTCTGAAATATCTGATAAAGAGATCCTATAAATCTGAATGAATGGGCCACTTTGGTGGTCACCATACATTAAAACCCATATCTCTTTAAACCAGAGATCATAATAATATTATATAAATTTTAATTTTAATTTTATTTTTTTTGTTTGAAGATATGGACCACAAGCCACTTTCGGCACCCCAGCCCTACTCAGTTTAACGCCCTCAGCTTGGGTCACCGCCCTCTACTCGGGTTGCCACCGCATGCACGATTCGCAGCCATCAGCTCGGGTGGTGGCGTAGAAGTGAGGAAGAAGAAGAGGGCTCGATGGAAGAAGGAAGATCCGGTGCCCTTTATTTTTTTAAATTTTTATTCTTCGGTGGAAATCCACCTTACCGGATGATCCGATGCCGTGAAAGAACTGGCACCATTCATCGGAAGTGGTGCCTTGTCGATCCGATCGGATGTTGAAAGAAGAAAGGAAATGGTGGAGAAGAACCACCGACCTCCTTTTTCTTCTTCTTCATTTTTTTTATTTTGGTTAGATGATTCATTATATCCGGACGCCCCACCCTTTGCCTCTGGGTGGGACCTATCGCCAGCTGCCAGCCTGGATATTGGAAAAGGAGGAGGGCACGAGAAGAATCGTCGGCCCTAAATTAAATCTTTTCCTCCCTTTTTTTTTTGATTGATTGTAATCTAAATTTTTCTTGATTCTAATCTTCTACAAAATCGTTGTTTTGATACCAATTGATAAAAAAATAAACAAATATTTATGGATCGTATATAGAAGATTTAGAATATCAGATAAAATTTTAGAACAGATCATGAACAATCAACATATCTTAAAATCCTTGAGTAGCCATCGATGATCACCGCTAGAATATCCTATAAGAGAAGAAATCAACAATGGACAAATCTTCTTCTCCTTCTCTTCTTGATGTCTGTCTCCTCAATGGAATGAGTTCCATCCCAAGAATGTAGAGATCTTAATATCCTAGAATTTCTCTAAAGGCATGTATTTATAAGAGTGGAGCGGAGACCTAGTTTAATTAGAAAATCTTAATTGATCCATCCATCACAGAGCCTACTAGTTAGATCAGGTCTACACCAATATTTGGTACATCATATGACTAAAATAATAAAAACTAAATAATATAATCATAAGTAATTATGAGCTCCTTAACCATTCATTTAGATGACAACTTAGCCCATATTTCATAATAAATTAGAATTAAAAATCAATCTATAATCAGTGAAAGCCCATCTTATGAGAATTTTCAATTCAATTTTTTTTTCAACTAGTATCAGAGTCAGGTTTTGATCCTGGGATCTGTGGGTCCATAACCCATAGGTCCCAAGATCAAAACCTGGCTCTGATATCAGTTGAAAAAAAAACTAAATTTTTTCTGTCGCAAGATAGATCTGATCATATCAGATTTGTAGTGAAATAATGTTAAATTTTTTTATGATCTAATTAGATCTAAGAACTCTCAGATCTGATTGGATCATAAAAAAATTTTAAAATTATTTTGTTGTAAATCTGATCCGATCATATGCATCATGCGGTAGGAAAATCTAATTTTTTTCTTCAACTGTTCGAGCTCATGCATCACTTATATGATCTGAAAATGATCATTGCACGATCTTCCATAAAAGACTCATTTGGTTCATGAGAAGTGGAAGGAAAAATAGACAGTTTCTAAAAAGTAGAGAGAGAGCCACTTGTTTGGTTAGAATTTTAAAAGAAGAGAGAATGAGAAAGCTTTTTCCATAGAAAGTCATTTTTCATATTTCGGACTCGTATGGGTCGTGGGAAGAACTTTTCTTATCAGAAAGTAACTTCCTAGAAAGTCAGTTTTTAAAAAATTATTTTTTAGGAATAGAATTTTGGTATGTTTGGTTGATCATGGAAAGCGACTTATTGAAAAATGACTTATATTTGGTTGAGCAACCATTTTTCTAGAAAAATTATATAGAATACCCATTATACCCTTAATAGATATAGGACCATACATTTTGCTCTTAAATTTTATATACATAATAATATTATATTTATATTTATATAAAAATAATATTAATATACTATAATATAATATTAAAATATAATAATTTATTATATTATTATAATACTATATATTATATTATGTTAATATAATATTAATATTTTAATAAAATAAATTTATTAATATCTTAATAAATATAATATTATATTAATATAAATATTAATATATTAATATTAATATTAATATATTAATATTAATATTATATTAATATTAATAAAAATATTAAATTAATATAAATATTAAAATATAATAAATATTATAATAATATTATTAATATTATATTTATATAAATATTAAGATAATATTAATATAATATTATATTATCATTATTTAGTATTTCATCATAACCATTTATGATATTTTATAAAATCTTAGTCATAGATTTTAAAAAGATAATTTAAAAAAAAATATCACCATTTTTCATGAAATGTAGAAAATAATTTTTCATGAAAAGAGCTTTTTCATTCTCTCTCTTCTTAAAACTCTAACCAAACAAGAGGCTCCCTTTTTATCTTTTAGGAATTGTCTCTTCCTCTTTCATTTTTTATGAACCAAATGAGTCCTTCATGAAAAATAAAAATTCATGAAGGAGGTGGGTTTTGGTACTTTCCATGGGATAAAAAGTGGTGATGCTTTTTTTTCAAAATATTCTTTTAAGATCTATGACTAAGATTTTATAAAATATCATGAATGGTTAAGATAAAATACTAGATAGTAATAATATAATATTATCCTAATATTTATATAAATATAATATTAATATTAATATTTTAATATTTACTATATTTTAATATTTATACTAATATGATATTTTTATTAATATTAATCTATCAATATTTATATTAACATAATATTATATTATATTATAATATTATATTATAATATATTAATATTATTTTTATATTAATATAAATATAATATGATTATATATGTAAAGTTTAGGAGCAAAATGTATAGTCTTATATCTATTAAGGATATAATAGACATTCCATACAATTTTTTTAGAAAAATGGATGCTCAACCTGAAGAAATCAATCTAGGATTTTAGGATTAGATTTTGAAACTTTTCAGATCTATGCAGCAGAAGACATGAATTAATCATATTAATTCATAATAAAATATAAAAAGTCCTAGATCTAGAATCTTATTATATGACCTAAGCATGATATTAAATCAAAAAATAAAATATATCAAAAGAAAAAATTATTGATCACATCAATATAGATCTATACTAGATTTAAACTAGATATGTAATAAGAAGATCAAATCAGTCTTACCTTTGAATCTCGAGTTTCTTAACTCGCTGATCTGGGCCTGAGATGGTTGCTTCTAGCTGCACAGATGTTCGGTCTCTACGAGTTATCCATATGAGTCCTCGATCGTTAATCAGAAATCTGATGTCCGAAAATTAGCACAATATGCTAATACTATACTGATCCTTCTTTGATGATCGATCTGAATTTTTTCTTCTTCAAGCTTGGATTTTTCAACTTTCAAAAGTTGAGGAAGATGATTCGTGATGCTGAGACACCTCTCAAATACTCACATAGATAAAAGAATAGGAGTGGAAGAAAAATCCTAGAAGAAGACTCTCTTCTTCTTCTTTCTTCTCTCACCAAGATACCTTGATTGGTGTCTTCACAAAATCCCATGCCATAGATTTTTCTCTCTCATATTTTTCCATGCCCCAAATGGCCTCTCTTAGATCTATAATCCACAAAAAAATCAAGCCTAAAATCCTTTTATAGATGGAGAGATAGAATAATCCTTGACTAGGTCAAATACCTAGTTAAGAGTTATCTAAAAAGGCTTGACTTGGGGTGCCCAACTCTTGGGTGCCCCCTCCTTTATTTTTTGCATGGACCACCTAGGAATGTCGCACAAAAGCCTCTCTAATTCCATCAAAAAAACTAGAGGAAAAATAGGAGGGGTGGCGGCACATAAGAGAGGAGTTTGTTGGTTTGCCTAAAATTCTATCTTGTAGGATTTCAATTCAAATTCAAACTCCTTCTTTGACTAGGTCCACTCCCAATCTTCATGTAAGAAAGAAAGGAGAAAAAGGGGTGTGCATGGACTCTCTTAGGCATGGAGAACTCCCTGCAAAAATCAAAAAATATGGCATGGGGGCATTGGGGCCAAGGTGGCGCATGGAGATAGGAGTCCTAGTCTCACTAGGACTCCTAATTTGACTTGGTCCAACTTGATTCTTGGACCAAATTAAACCAAAATTTAATTAATCTAATTAGATTAGATCTTAGTCCAACTAATAAACTAATTAAATCAAATTTAATTTAATTTAATTTTAATTTAATTTTTTAATAGAATTAGAAATTGGGTTCAGTCAAGTTCTAATTAAACTAGGACTAGTTCTTTCTTATAATTGGCTCATCCAATAAACCAATTGAACTTGATCCAATCAAGTCCAAACTAATTTTAATTAAATTATATTTAATTAAACTTAATCTCGACCTTCTGGCTCAATCAAATTAAGCTAATTAGTAATTAAATTACTAATCAATCCTCCTACAGTACTTGCACTAGGTCAAACATTAATCGTATTGAATGTTTAATCCTAGAATGATTCTTAATCATCGATCAAATCGAGAACTCTTATGTGTTTGACTCCATAGGTTCGAACCTAAATCGATAGCATAGAAATAAATTTTTATACTAATCAGAGTGACCATCTAGCAATGGTACCCGACGTCCTGATAAGTCGAATGTGTAGAACAACTTTCTTAGAACCCATGTGGATATAGTTTTCGTATAATT
Source organism: Cocos nucifera (assembly GCA_006176705.1). Lineage (NCBI taxonomy): Eukaryota > Viridiplantae > Streptophyta > Magnoliopsida > Arecales > Arecaceae > Cocos > Cocos nucifera. Next base: position 1,233,459 of record QRFJ01000028.1, on the reverse strand, counting down.
CATCCTCTTAATCAAAATACTCGAAGAATATCTCAGAGTTTAACTGTCAATCCTGATTAGGTCATCCATATTGTATTTCAAAATATCAAATTCATCTCATGGATTATCCTAACCAAGATTTTTGCTATATTAAAATACAGTGATGCATTCTTCTTCAACTCTTAGAGTGGTCAATCCCATCTTGATCACTCACCAACTTTACAAGTATTTGACTGTGCCCAAAAACCTTCTATTATTGAATTAGAATTCAGTTAGTCCGATACTAAAGTATAGTGAGTTGTTTGCAAGCCACTATAGTGATCTCAGGTCTAAGAAACACTTATACCTATATCCCATCAAAGAAATTCTCGATAGTAAAATGCTCTAAAGTTGGTCATATCTAGTGATGATGTACCCATACATCTTACTTGTATACCATACTAGTATCTCCATACTTCTTGGTTAAAAGGACAACCAATCTATATGGCATACAACAACCGATGCTCGATAAACGTTGCCGTCCTAATTAACAACATATCATTTGGTCGTGAACTGTTTAAGAACTAATCAATAAATTCTCTCTTTATCGAAACTAAATAGTCCTAAGAAATTCATCACAATAATAGAGTTCATTATAAGATATAGATTTTATGATAAAAATATTAAAATATTTATTTTATTTATTAATAAATTAATTATAATTATAAGATAGCATAATCGTGAATAGACTGACGATTGGCTTTGAGATATATTTTTCAATAATTTTTACTTATCTTAAAGCCATTTGGCATAGTATCTAATACCCATCTTTGACTAATGATCGTCGAACTCCTTTATCGCCAAGGCTTTAGTAAAGGGGTCAACTAGGTTCTCTTTTCTATCGAACTTCTGAAGATCGACGTCATCTTGATCCACGATCTTTCGGACCAAATGGTTGCGGTGTAGTATATGCTTCGTTCACTGGTGTGCTTTTGGTTCTCTCATCTGAGCAATCACACCAGTGTTATCGCAGTGAAGCAGGATTGATCCATTAAGGAAGGATGCTATTCCAAGCTTGGTGATGAAATTTCTCAGCCACATAGCTTTCTTCGCAGTATTTGATACTGCGATATACTCTGCTTCACAAATAGAGTTTATCACAATATGATGCTCGAAATTCTTCCAGCAGATGATTCCACCATTTAGAGTAAAGACATAACCCGACACGCTTCTACTATCATCATGGTCAAATTAAAAGCTAAAATCTATAAACCCCTCAAGTTTCAGATCTAACTTACCGTAAACAAACCATTGGTCCTTAGTATTTCTTAAATACTTAAGGATAGCTTTAACCACTTTTCAGTGATTTTTTTTGGATCAAATTGGTATCTACTCACTATTTCTAGTGAGTATGCAATATCTAATCTCGTACATGTCATGGCGTATATGATAGATCTCACTGTCGAAGTATATGGGATTCTACTCATACGCTCTCTTTCTTCAAGAGTTGTCAGATAATTCTTCTTAGAAATAGAAATTTCATGATCTATTGAAAAATAGTCTTTCTTGAAATTCTCCATACTGAACCTCTTTTGCATAGTTTCTATGTATATAGACTGAGATAACCCAAACATCCTCTTAGATCTATCCCTATAGATCTTCATTCCTAGAATATAGGATGCTTCATCCAAGTCTTTCATGAAGAACTGAGATGACAACCAAACTTTTATTTCTTGCAGTGTGGAGAATGTCAACTATGCTTCATCCAATGAAGAGAATGTCATCTATGTACAAGATAAGGAATACCACTATCAGACCATTCATCCACTTAAAAATGCAGGATTTTTCTCCATTCTTAACAAAATTATATGTTTTGATCACCTTATCAAAGCACATGTTCCAACTTCGAGATGCTTGCTTCAATCCATAAATGGATCTCTAAAGCTTGCATACCTCAGACTCATCTATAGATGTGAACCTCTTAGGTTGTATCGTATACACTTCTTCGATCAGCTCTCTATTCAAGAAAGATATCTTCACATCCATCTACCAGATCTCATAGTCCAGATGGATAGCTATAGCAAGCATTATCCGAATAAATTTTAGTATTGCCACAAGAAAGAATTTCTCATCATAATCAATACCATAATGTTGATAATATCCCTTGGTAATCAGACGGGCTTTATAAGTCTCCATCTTTCCGTCTGCATCTCTCTCCCTTTTGAAGATCTACTTACACCCAATGGGTTTAACTTCTTCAAGTGGGTCGACCAACGTCCATACATCGCTGACCTTCATGGACTCCATTTTGGATTTCATGGCCTTAAGCCATTTCTCGAAATTAGGCTTCTGCATTGCATCCATATAAGTAATCGGATCCTCATCATTCTCATCGAGCTCGATGGGATCACCATCTCGGACCAAAAAATTATAGTATCTATCTGACTGATGTGGTACTCTATCGGATCATCTTAATGGTATAGGTATATTGAGCTTTGAATTTGATCTAATCAAATTCGATTCTGGTTCAGCCATAGGTGTCGGTGTTTCTACTTGTTGAACTTCATCAAGTTCAATCTTAGATGCCACAGTTCCTTTACCAAGAAACTTCTTTTTCAAAAAGATTGTCTTAAGACTGAGGAATACTTTTTGTTCATCAGCATGGTAGAAAATATATTCTTTTGATTCTTTGGGGTACCCTATGAATGCGCACTTGTCAGACCTAGGTCCAAGTTTATCATAGCTTAACTGTTTTACAAAAGCTAGATACCCTTAGACCATAAGGTGTAAAAGTGCTGGCTTACGTCCTATCCATATCTCATGTGAAGTTTTAATCACAGACTTACTTAGAATCCTATTTAAAAAATAGCAAATCGATTCGAGTGCATATCCCTAGAAGAATATCGACAACCTGACAAAATCCATCATGGATCAGACCATGTCTAACAAAGTTTGATTCCTTCTCTCAGATACACAATTATGCTATGGTATGCTTGGAGGAGTCCATTGAAAGAGAATCTCATTCTTTCCTAGTTATATGAGAAACTCACTAGAAAAGTATTCTCCTCCTTGGTCAGATTGAAGAGTCTTAATACTCTTTTCAGTTTATTTTTTTACTTTACTTCAAAATCATTTGAACTTTTTAAATGACTCTAACTTATGTTTCATCATATAGACATATCCATACCAGATAGATCATCTATGAAAGTAATGAAGTAGAGATATCCACCTCTGGTACTAATACTCATTGGTCTACATACATCAGTATGTACTAAACCTAAGAGCTCAGTGGCTCTCTCATCTTTTTCAGTAAAAAATGACTTGATCATTTTTCTAAGAAGATAAGATTTATAGATTGAAAGTGATTCATAATCACTGACTTCGAGGATTTTCTTTTGAGTCAATCTGTTTATCTAGTTCTTGTTAATATGACCTAGCCTACAGTGCTATAAGTAGATATCAGACACACTATCTAATCTAGGATGCTTACTAGTAGAATAGACTACATTAATAGATTGTGATAATATGTACACACCACTGTTCAAATATCTAGAGAATATGGTAATACCATTCATAATGATATTATAAAACTCTTTCTTTATTGAAATTTCATAATTATCATTGGCCAAAAGACCTACAGAATGATATTCAAAATGAAACTAGGACAAAAGTGATAATCACTAAGAATAATGATGTGAGATCCAAATACAAGTTTCAAGATTTTTAATGCTAGAATTGAAACTGATCTTCCATCTCCAACATTCAGGAACCTCTCATCTTGCTTGAATCTTCTACTGATCTGCAACCCCTGCAATAAACTACAAATATGATAAGGGCTACCGATATCCAATATCTAGTCAGTAATATCATAAATAAAAAAAATGTAAGAAGTTATCATATAAATATATTGCCCAGCAATAACTTGCTTCTTTCTTGGCCTATTTAGATCTAAGGAGGCAATGTACTGAGGATAATTCCTCTTCTAGTGCCTCCGCTTCTTATAAAAGAAGCATTTAGCTTAACTCTTATCGAACTTTATCTTCTTAGTCTGGCCCTGCATAGATATTCCAGCCTGAACTTATACCTTCTTTAATTTTTTCTTCTTATTCTTCTTTTCTTTCTTAAAGGATCGAGAATCAGAAGATGAACCTCCACTAAGTTCACCGACTCCTTTTGGAGCTGGTGATTCTTCTCAAAGTTCTGAAGCAACTCCAGTAACTTATGGTAGTTAACTTCAGACTTTGTCATTCTATAATGAGTAAAAAATGGGAGATATGATTTTGGAAATGAGTTTAAAATCGCATCTTTTCTTAGTTGTTCGTGTAAGAAAAAATTGAGCTTTCTCAAATATTTCATCAACTCGATCATGTACAGTACATAATCAGTGACAGAAGGTCCATCCCTCATCCTGATGTTGAAGATGGTACAACTAGTCTTGTATCTCTTAACATCATCGGATGTGTCAAAAGACTCGTTCAATACTTGAAGCACATCTTCTTATTGAGCAGACTCAAATCTATGACTGAACTCATCATTCATGATTGCCAACATGATGCAACGCACCGTGATTCTATCATTGAGCCACTTTTGATAAGTATCTCTGATCGTTTCACGTGCATTAGGTGTTGGCTCCTCAAGTGCCGGATATGTCAGCACATATAGGATCCGTTCATACTTCAGAACTATTTTCAACTTTTGATACCAGTTATCGAAGTTGGATCCTATCAATTTATCATTGTCTAACAATGATCAGAGCAAAAGAGAAGTGGCCTTATCTGCACAAAAAAAAATCAAAATCTAATTAGTAATTAATTTATTAAATCTAAAGATTTGGACTTTAATCAAAAGTTTTTTTCACTATTTTATTCAAATTGATAGCCTCTACCTTCAATTCAAGAAATTATCCTAATTTCTTAGTAGGTACTAGAATCCACATAGACTACACACAAGTCCAACTTTGGTTGATCAATTCATGTACATCTAAGAGTAGGTTCATAACTAATTATTTTTTTAAATAATTTTTAGTAATTTAATTTTATCCCAATCCCTAATCAGTAGGCTTTGGCCTCCACTGAAAAGATCCGATTAGATCCTATTGGGGATAAACTCCGCTCCCACTGAAGTTTAGTCGGATGCTCAATCGATAATGCAATCGGTAGTCACGAAAAAGCTTTAGCGGACGAGCCTTAGCCGAGCTCTTTAGCCGACCGAACTCATTAGCGACCGAGTTTCGATCGAATTTCTCAGTGGCCGAACTTCTCTAAGAGCTAGACTCCTCTTAGACAGCTCCTTCGGTCGGACTTCTATGAAAGTCGAACTCCTTTCGGACTCCTCCTCCAGTCGAACTTTTATGGAAGCCGAACTTCTTATAGACCGTTCCTTCAGACGGATTCCTACAGATGCTCCTACTACTGAACGGTTACAATTATCACGATAATAATGATTGTCATTTATCAAGACAACATGATCGATATTTATCAAGTCAATCACGATCGATATTTATCAGGACGGTTATGACAGTCATTAATCAAGATAGTTACAATAAGCTCTGTCTATAAAAAGGATCCTCCAGATACGCTTACTCTAAGTTCTAAACTCTCCTCTCCTCTAAACTCTGTTGAACTTCACACTGAGCACTCCATTTCTATTGGCCAGAGCTAACTTGACCATTGGAGGATCCTGCCAGAGCCACCCCCACTGGCTCTAGATGGGACTTTGTTTTGCAGGTCACCAGCAGCAACTTCATCCTCCTCCACTCCAGCTCGATCCAGCATCAACCAAATTCTGCACCAATAGATTTAGTGTTAGAGGAAGGGCCCTCTGTTCTTGAGATTTTCTTATTCTTAAAGAAGTGCTCAGCAGCGATCTAGAGTTCTTCCCAAAAAAAATGCCTTCTAGAAAAACTTCGACCCGACGATCAACGACCTCTGCAGCTAGATTTCATTCAGATACATCAGTTTTCGCTCCAGCTCCGATAACTCAAGCTCCACCTACAGTCATAGTGGATTCGAAGTAGTTTAACCTACTGATGTAGTGGATTTAGGGCCTCATCGAGATGGTACAGACCATGCGGCAGCCTCCGATGATGACTCCACCAAGAAAGCCACCACTGATGGAGGGCATGCCCATCACCATTAGGAAGGAGAAATAGAGAGCAGAGGATCTAAGTTCGGATCATGGTTCTCCTTCAAAGGTGACCTTCTCCATCTATAGCTGGAAGCCCTCCAAAGTCTACGATCGAGACGACGTCCTCAATCACAAACTATGAAAGTTGGACCGACGGATTGAGGAGCTTGACCACGTCGCCTCAGCTCACCATAACGACGTCCATACTGATCCTCCTTTCTCTCTCCGAATTATGTAAGAGCTCATTCCACCAAACTTTAAGCTCCCTTAACTTGAAAGCTATGATGGAACCTCTGATCCGGTTGATCATCTGGAGGCCTTCTGAACCATGATGCTGCTTCATGACTCATCAGATGCTATATTATGTTGGACTTTTTCATCTACCTTAAAGGGAGCAGCAAGAAATTGGTACTCAGCATTGAAGTCGGATATGATCTTCTCTTTTGACCAGATGAGCCATCAGTTCATGGCTCACTTCGTCAGCAGTCGACGTCTGCACCAAAGTTTGGATTCTCTGTTGAATGTCAAGTAGAAGCAGGAGAAATCCATCCAGACTTATGTCATCCAATTTAACACCATGGCATTGGAGGTCTGGGACCTAAACCAGTCTGTTGCAATGGCCGCACTCAAGGACGGCCTTTAAAAGAATGATTTGATATTTTTTCTGAAAAAAAGTATCTCAGAAACTTTGCCGATCTGCTAGCCTGGGCCAACAGATATGTCCATACGGAAGAAACCTTCAGATTGAAGGATGAAGAAGTCGCAGGACAGCAGTGGATGGACGAGTTTAATAAACCTACCACTGATGGAGGGCAGAGTGAAGTTCGATCGCGCTCACGGACTTCTTCCAGGTGCAAGCGAGCTCGAACTCTTTAAGCTCATCATCAAGAAAGCCCCGATAAAAGAGTGCAAAGAAGTCCTCCTCCCAAAAGGTTCCACAACTACGCCCCCCTCAATGCTTCTAAGGCAAGTTTTGATGAAAATTAGGAACCAGTTGCCAAGATCAGAAGAATTATAATCTCCCTCAAACAAGCACGATCGAAGCAAGTACTGCCTCTATCATCGCGACCATGGCCATGACACTGAAGAATGTATTCAGACAAAATCGAGGAGCTCGTCAGGAGAGGCTAGCTGGGTCGGTTTTTCGGATGCCAATTTGGAGCAGGAGAAGATCGACCGAGGGCGCTACCATAGCCAGAACCACCAATGATGAAACAACAACAGAAAGGTTGGTCGCCTCCCAAATCATCGATGCCACATCTGGGAGGAGCTTGGTACTTCGGCAAACCATCATCTCCAGCATCAAAGCCAAGAGGAGCTTACTCCAAATTATGTGATGACAGAAAAAATTATGTAAAAATTATGCAAAAAATTATGCAAAAACTATGTGATGATAGGAAAGAAGCAGTCAATAGTGACTGTGTTAGGAACAGGAGAAGAACCTCATCCTAACATGAGTCGATCAAAGTCCTTCAATCTCGGTTAGAGATAAGATCTCTCCCGAGCGTCCGAGCTTCAACCTTGGCTAGAGATGGGATCTCTCCCGAGTGGCCATGATAATCTCGGCTAGAGATAAGATCTCTTCCGAGCGACCGAGTCAACCTCAACTAGAGATAAGATCTCTTTCGAGCATCCGAGCTTCAACCTCGGCTAGAGATAAGATCTTTTTTGAGCGACCATAACAACCTCGGCTGTAGGAGATAAGATCTCCTCCGAGCGATTGGGCCAACCTCGACTACAGGAGATAAGATCTCCTCCGAGCGCCCATAACAATCTCGACTATAGGAGATAAGATCTCCTCCGAGGCAATCTCGGCTGCAGGAGATAAGATCTCCCTTAAAGCAACCTCGACCGCAGGAGATAAGATCTCTCCTGAGGGTTCGAGCCGACCTCGACTATAGGAGATAAGATCTCCTCTGAGCGCCCGCATCAACCTCAACTTTAGAAGATAAGATCTCCCCCGAGGCAACCTTGACCGTAGGAGATAAGATCTCCCCAAGGATCCAGGTCGACCTCGATTTTGGAGATAAGATCTCCTCCGAGCACCTGCATCAACCTTGGCTGTAGGAGATAAGATCTCCCCGAGGCAACCTCGACTGTAGGAGATAAGATCTCCCCCGAGGGTCCGAAATAATCTCGGCTGTTGGAGATAAGATCTCTTCCGAGCGTCCGTTATCAACCTCGACCGTAGGAGATGAGATCTCCCCCAAGCCGACCTCGGTTGCAGGAGATAAGATCTCCCTCGAGCGTCCGTATCAAACCTTGGCTATAGGAGATAAGATCTCCTCCGAGTGCCCATATCAACCTCGATCGTAGGAGATGAGATCTCCCTCTGAGGTAACCTTGACCGTAGGAGATGAGATCTCCCCGAGCCGACTTCGGCTGCAGGAGATAAGATCTCCCCCGAGCACCCGCATCAACCTCGGTCGTAGGAAATAAGATCTCCTCCGAGGCAACCTCGGTTGTAGGAGATAAAATCTCTTTCGAGCGATCGGACCAACCTCGACTATAGGAGATAAGATCTCCCTCGAGTGTCCGCAACAACCTCGACTGCAGGAGATAAGATCTCTCCCGAGCGATCAGGCCAACCTCGGCTGTAGAAGATAAGATCTCTTTCGAGCGTTCGCAACAACCCTCGACTGCAGGAGATAAGATCTCCCTCGAGGCAACCTCAGCTGGAGGAGATAAGATCTCCATCGAGGCAACCTCGACCGTAGGAGATGAGATCTCTCCCAAGCGACCGGGCTAACCTCGATTGTTGGAGATAAGATCTCCCCTGAGCGTCCGTATCAACCTCGACTGCAGGAGATTAGATCTCCTTCGAGGCAACCTCGACTGCAAGAGATAAGATCTTCCCCGAGCAATCGGACCAATCTCGACTGCAAGAGATAAGATCTCCCCCAAGCGCCCGCAAACAACCTCGACTATAGGAGATAAGATCTCCCCCCGATGCAGCCTCGACTGCAGGAGATAAGATCTCCTCCGAGCGACCGGGCCAACCTCGGCTGTATAGGAGATAAGATCTCCCCCAAGCACCCGCAACAACCTCGGTTGTAGGAAATAAGATCTCCCTCGAGGCAACCTCGACTGCAGGAGATAAGATCTCTTCCAAGATAATCTCGATCGTAGGAGATGAGATCTCCCCCGAGCGATCGGGCCAACCTCGGCTGCTGGAGATAAGATCTCCTCCGAGCGCCCGTATCAACTTCAACCACAAGAGATGAGATCTTCTCCGGGCCAACCTCAACTGTTGGAGATAAGATCTTCCCGAGTGCCCATATCAATCTCGACTGTAAGAGATAAGATCTCCTCCGAGGCAACCTCAGCCGCAGGAGATAAGATCTCTCCTGAGGCAATCTCGACCGTAGGAGATGAGATCTCCCCTGAGCGACCGGGCCAACCTTGGCTGCTGGAGATAAGATCTCCTCCAAGCGCCCATATCAACCTCGGCCATAGGAGATGAGATCTCCCCCGAGCCGACCTCGACTGTAGGAGATAAGATCTCCCCTGAGCACCTATATCAACCTTGACCATAGGAGATGAGATCTCTCCCGAGGTAACCTCGACCATAGGAGATGAGATCTCTCCGAGCCGATCTCGGCTGTAGGAGATATGATCCCCCGAGCTTCGACATCAATGGGTGCGGAGCCCGAAAAAAAATTTCGATAGTCGCCTATTTTGGTACTTCCTTTCTTCAAATTTCAAACTCGAAAATTGGGAGACTATTATTGAGGATAAACCCCGCTCTCACTGAAGTCCAATCGGATGCTCAGTCGACAATGCAATCGGTAGTCACAGAAATGCTTCAGCGGATGAACCTTAGCCGAGCTCCTTAACCGGCCGAACTCATTAGTGACCGAGTCCCGGCCGAACTTCTCAGCAGTCGAACTTCTCTAAGAGTCAGCCTCCTCCTAGATAGCTCCTTCGGTCAGACTTCTATGAAAATCGAACTCCTTCCAGACTCCTCCAGTTGGGCTTTTATGGAAGCCAAATTTCTTACAGACCGTTCCTTCAGATGGATTCCTACAGACGATCCTACTACTGAATGGTTACAATTATCACGACAATAATGATTGTAATTTATCAAGACAACACGATCAGCATTTATCAAGTCAATCACGATCGGCATTTATCAGGACAGTTACGACAGTCATTAATCAAAGCAGTTACAACAAGCTCCATCTATAAACAGGACCCTCCAGATACGCTTACTCTAAGTTCTAAGCTCTCTTCTCCTCCTCTAAACTCTACCGAACTCCATACTGAGCACTCCATTTCTGTTGGCCAAAGCTAATTTAACCTTCAGAGGATCCTGCCAGAGCCACCCCCATCGACTCCGGATGGAACTTTATTTTATAGGTCACCGACGGTGACCTCATCCTCCTCCACGCCAACTCGATTCGGCATCAACTAAATTCTGTACCAATAGGTCCAATCATTAACATGACCACACTTGGTCCATCTAGTCAATGAATGATTAAGCCTAACTTTGGTTGGTCAACCTAACCATCATTTAGAAAGATGTGGCCAAAAAATTAAATTATGAATGATAATTCCATTAGTCGATAAGCATCAGGCCTTTGGGCCTTCAATGATCCAACTAATGGATCCATTGTCATATACTTAATGGGAGGCTATGATCTAGTTATCACCATAACTATTTTATTTTTAAGGATCTAATAATTTTAAAAATTTTAATTAATTAATTTTAAGAAAGAAAGAAGAGAACCAACCAATTTCGATCCTTCCACTAACTTCACCAAGTCAGATCATAAACAACCTAATTAAAGATGGCATTAGGAGCATCTAAATCAGTCACACTGATTTATCTAATTGATATGGATGAGCCCAAATCATCAAGTGGTCTAATCAAAATCTAATTTATCAAGATAGCCAGATAAGTGAGATCAGTGAAAGGGATATGCCATTAACTTGTTAAAGATCAAAATCAGTGCGAGTAGCTTCCAATTAAAAACCACTGATCTAGACTGCCAAACTTATCTTAGAAATCATCCGATTTATTAGTTTTAATTTAATCAACCTAGCAATTTTGGATTCAACCGCATAGCCATGAATCAAGTCTATTTGGTCCTCATTAAAGGCATGAACTTGACCAACTACCACTATTGTAATAGAGTCTAAAGAGTCCTTGATCTAATCTAATTCAATATTTGATTAGATTTAGTCAATTCTCTAATTAAGTCTATTATTTAATCTAATCTTAGGTCTAACCCAATTAATGGACCTAACTTTTACTAACCCATTAACCCAATGTATCATGATTTGTGTCTTAGGATCTTCAATTCACAATCATATATCCTAATCAATCAATCCTTAATTCTTAATTAAGGGCTGAGGATTGGGGTTCGATATTTCAAAAATAATTTTTATTTTTGTAAAAGATTTTTACAACATGATTCTACCAACCAGTTGCATATTTGATTCATAATCAGTATGCACATATAACAAACATAAAAAATATTTTAGATCTAATCTAAACATGTTCATGAAATTGAAACTATTTCAATTCTAATCAATCATAAATTATTTTAGATCAGATCTAACATATTCATGATGATAAAAATTAGATTAAAATTTTTTAATCAGATCATAAAATCTCTTAGATCTAATCTAAAATTTTATAATCAAGATTTTAGATCCGCATGCACTAGGACAACCTCTCCACTATAAGAGATAAATCTTACAGCAGGACAACCTTATAGTGCATGCAATCTAAAATTTTATTTTTAATTTTAATCATCAGATTATAAATTAGATCTAATTTAAAAATATAATCTAATTATGCTTAAAATTATGTAATAAAATAATCTGGCTCTGATACTAATTAAAGAAATCGATCTAGGATTTTAGGATTTGATTTTGAAACTTTTTCAGATCTATACAGCGAAAGACATGAATTAATCATACTAATTTATAATAAAATATAAAAAGTTTTAGATCTAGAATTCTATTTCATGATCTAAGCATAATATTAAATTAAAAAATAAAATATATTTAAAAAAATTATTAATCACATCAACATAGATCTATACTAGATCTAAACTAGATATGTAATAGGAAGATCAGATCATTCTTACCTTTGAATCTCGAGTTTCTTAACTTGTTGATCTAAGCCTGAGATGGTTGCTCCAAGCCGCACATGCGTCCGATCTGTACGAGTTGTCCACATGAGCTCTCGATCGTTGATCAAAAATTTGATGCCCGAAAATCAGCATTGTATGCTAGTACTATGCTGATCCTTCTTCGACGATCGATCTGGATCTTTCCTCTTTCAAGCTTGGACTCTCTAACTTTAAGAAGTTGAGGAAGATGATTCATGATGCTAAGACATCTCTCAAATACTCACATAGATGAAGGAATAGGAGTGGAAGAAAAACTCTGGAAGAAGACCCTCTTCTTCTTCTTTCTTCTCTCACCAAGATATCTTGATTGGTGTCTTCACAAAATCCCACACCCTAGGTTTTTCTCTCTCAAATTTTTCCATGCCCCAAATGGCCTCTCTCAAATCTATAATCCATGAAGAAATCAAGCCCAAAATCCTTTTATAGATGGGGAGATAGAACAATCCTTGACTAGGTCAAATACCTAGTCAAGAGTTATCCAAAAAGGCTTGACTTGGGGCACCCCATCCATTATTTTTTGCATGGACCACCTAAGAATGTCACACAAAAGCCTCTCTAATTCCACCAAAAAAACTAGAGGAAAAATAGGAGGGGTGGCAGCACATAAGGGAGGAGTTTGGTTTGCTTGAAATTCTATCTCATAGGATTTCAATTCAAATTCAAACTCCTCCTTTGACTAGGTCCACTCCCAATCTTCATGTAAGAAAGAAAGGAGGAAAAGGGGCACGTGTGGACTCTCTTAGGCATGGAGAACTCCATGCAAAAACCAAAAAATATGGCATGGGGGCATTGGGGCATTGGGGCCAAGGTGGCGCATGGAGATAGGAGTCCAAGTCTCACTAGGACTCCTAGTTTAACTTGATCCAACTTGATCCTTGGATCAAATTAAACTAGGATTTAATTAATCCAATTAGATTAGATCTTAATCTAAATAACAATCTAATTAAATTAGATTAAATTAAATTTAATTTTAATTTAATTTTCTAATTAAATTAAAAATTAGGTTCAGTCAAGTTCTAATTAAACTAGGACTAGTTCTTCCTTACAATTGGCTCATCCAATAAACTAATTAGACTTGATCCAATCAAGTCTAAACTAAATTTAATTAAATTATATTAAATTAAACTTAATCTCAGTCCACTGGCTTAATCAAATTAAGTCAATTAATAATCAAATTGCTAATCGATCCTCCTACAATACTTATACTAGGTCAAACATTAATTGTATTGAATATTTAATCCTAGAATGATTCTTAATCATCGATCAACCATTCGATCAAATTGAGAACTCTTATGTATGTGATCCCATTAATCTGAACGTAAGTCGGTAGTATAGAAGTAAATTTTTATACCAATCGGAGTGACCATCTAGCAACGGTACCTGACGTCCGAATAGATTGAATATGTAGAATAACATCCTTAGAATCCATGTAGATATAGTTTTTGTATAATTCATCTCCTTGACCAAAATGCTCGAAGGATACCTCAGAGTTTAACTATCACCAAAATACTCGAAGAATACCTCAGAGTTTAACTGTCAATCCTGATTAGATCATTCATATTGTATTTTAAAATATCAAATCCATCTCATGGATTATCCTAGCCAAGATTTTTGCTATATTGAAATACAGTGATGCATTATTCTTCAACTCTTAGAGTGATCAATTCCATCTTGATCACTCCTCGATTTTGCAAGTATTTGACTGTATTCAGAAATCTTTCATTACTAAGTTCAAAATTTAGTTAATTTGGTACCAAAGTATAGTGAGTCGCTTATAAGCCACTATGGTGATCTCAGGTCTAAGAAACACTTATACCTATATCCCATCAGAACAATTTTCAACAGCAAAGTGCTCTGAAGTTGGTCACGTCCAATGAAAATATATCCATACATCTCACTTGTATGTCATACTAATATCTTCATACTCTTTAATTAAGAGGACAATCAATCTATATAGCATACAATGATCTATGCTCGATAAATATTGTCATCCTAATTAACAGCGTATCATTTGACCGTAAAATATTTAAGGACTAATCGATAAATCCTCTCTTTATCAAACTAAATAATCCTAAGAACTTTATCATAACAATGGAGTTCATTTGCCATCTCTACCCTATCGCCCCACAATGACTCCCCTTCTTTCTCGATAAATATCGATCCCGATCGCACCTCCGCCCCCTCCCTTCTTCTCATACTTTCTTCACACCCGTCGGTGTTGTTCCATCCTTTGCTGCCCCACCACCACTCTTCCTCTCTCTCAGCAAATACCGATTCCGATCGCATCTCCAATATTCTTATGGGTACCGCCATCACCGGTGCCACCATTGAAGGAAAAGAGAGAAACTCTCTTTCTCTTCTCTTTTTCTTTTTTTTTTTCTTTTTTATAAAATAATATTTTATTATTTTTTCTTCTTCCTTCCTATTCTTATACCATCTTCATGCCTGACGATGTCACCCTACCTCCTACCGTCCCACCATGGCTCTCCTTCTCTCTCGATAAATATTGATCCCGATTGTACCCTTCCTTTCTCACTTCTTCTCATACTTTTTTTAAACTTTTAGAGGTTATTAAATATAGAGATTTGATTTTCAAATTGATAGAGTGTCATGCTCTATTTATAGATAATTTATTAGATTTAATTTGATCCAATAGATCGATTCAGATCTCGAAATATATTAATTTTAAAAAAAATAAAAATATTATTTAAAAAAATTAATATATTATTATTTTTAAAATTAAAAAAATAATATATTATTTTTAAAAAAATATTAATAAATAAGTATTTTAAAAAATATTATTAATATTTTTATAATATTTTATTTTAAAAAATAATATTTTTTTAAAAAAAATCATCTGTTATCCCTTTCTTATTTTTATTTTTAAAATATTTTTTAATTTTTTAAAATATTATTTTATTCACTTTTTTATATTTTCTCCATGTCCACCAGTGCCACCCCATTCTCCTGCTATCCCACCACCGCTTTTTTTCTCTCTTGGTAAACGTTGATTCTGATCACATCCCATGGTGCTCCTGTCAGTATGGCCACCATCGATGCTACCACTAAAGAAAAAGAGAGAAACTCTCTCTCTCTTTTTTTAAATTTTTTTATAAAATAATATTTTATTTTATTTTTTTCTATTCTCATACCTTCTTTATGCCTATCGATGCCATCCCACCCCTTGCCTCCCCACCACGACTTTTTTCTCTCTCGACAAACATCGATGTCGATCGTATCCCCATCCCCTCACTTCTTCTTATACTTTCTTCGAACTTTCAGAGGCTATTAAATACAAAGATTTGGCTTTCAAATCAGCAGAGTGTTATACTCTATCATGGATAATTTATTAGTTAATCTAATCTAATCCAATGAATTGATTCAAATCTTAAAATATATTATTTTAAAAAAAATAATAAAATATTATTTTAAAAAAATAAATTAATATATTATTATTTTAAAATTAAAAATAATATATAATTTTTTAAAAATAATAATAAATTAATATTTTTAAAAAATATTATTATTTTAATAATATTTTATTTTAAAAAATATTTTTTATCTCTTATCTTTTTTTTATTTTTTATTTTTAAAATATTATTTTTTAAATTTTTTAAAATATTATTTTATTATTATTTAAAAATAATATTTTGATTCTACATAGTATAACTAAAATTATCTGAGATGCTAAGGTGACAACACCATAATACTCCTCTATAGAATATTATTATATATATAATAGATACTTTAGATAATATCATAATATTTTACACTAGTCAAATCATGTCGAATACATTAGCTATAATATTATAATATTTATATGATATAATAGATAATATAATATTAATTATGGAGGTAAGATCTAAAAATGGTGAAATGAGCATGTACAAGGAATTGGCATAAGGGTTTCTGCTCCTATTATGGATCCATAATCATAATTATGGATTATCTTAATTGCATGCAGTTCGCCACTAACACCGACTCGAAGATTATCAAGGATTTCTGCTCCTACCTCATTTTGGTACTTGATCGTGCACTACCGAAGAAGGTTCTAAAGCTGAGACCAGAGAATTTTGGGAACTTGAAGGTGGTTGAAATGCTGCAAAGGGCTAAGATATTAATTATCGAGAGAGAGGGAAGGTTGCCTATCAAGCCCTTCTCTTCGTTGGTTATTGATGTAGAAAGAAATATATGTTGAGGTAGCTCATGTTGTATAATGTTGTTGCTTGCTACTTTTTTGGCTGATTGTAGTCATGAAAAGAAATATATGCCCTTGATCTCTTGCTTCTTAATTATGGCTTTGAATTATTATTGTTTACTGAACAAAGGTTTGTTATTAAGCCAAATGTATTATTACTCATGCTCATTACTCTTGCTTTGAAAGGAGGAAGCCAATCTTGACTCACATTTATTGTTAATGAGTTATGAGACATCCAAAATCATTAAGCTTTTAAGGTTGGCAAATAGGCTTCAGTCGGTACACTAGAAGAAAAATTTGATGAACGATCTAGCTCAAATAGGGTAAATAATTTTTCCAATGATACAGAAATTAAATCATTTAATGAATTAAGATCAAGTTAAAGATATTCTAAACTTTGGAGTTTCTCCATTTGACTGGGCAAAGGACCAGTAAGATTAAATAGCTAACAGGGTATGCTTGATCCAATGTTGCTCATAGAAAGATCAAGTGCAGCAAGAGAAGTGAAATTAACATGGGACAGTATAGGATAGAAAAAGCGACACTAGATAGATGCAGGACGAAAAGAAAAGGGAGCATATTGATCATATGTATGAAATTGGATGCTTTTAAGAGGTTGACATAACTCATGTCAAGATGCTGCAAGGAATAGAGCTACCAGCCAAGGTTGTCAACATTCTTAAGAGCATTCAAGAGGTCTTTAGAAGGTTGAGGGGTGATTTCATAATATTCAGAAACCAAAAAATATGAGAAAATCACTTTCAAACATCAGGGACTAATCTTTAAATCTCAGATCCCTAGGTCATCTTCATTAAAAAAGAGATGTTGGCACATTATTTTTGGCCTAGAATGCTATAAAGGGCAACCCATGGGACAACCCTTATGCCAGGGGCAATCGACAGGCCGACCCCTACTATACCATAGGTCCAAATAGAGGATCAATTTTTGATATGTCCATACGAGATATCATAGCTCCGAAAACATCAATATATGCACTTCGCAATCTATGGTATCATAGTATATAGTTAACTAAACATGGTATATAGTTAAATTGAAATGATATATAGCTAATTTGCTATTGTACATGGTTAAATAGATGTTGTACAAAGCTAAACTAACATGATATATAGTTAAATAAATATGATACACAGTTGAATAAACACAGCACAGAGTTAAATGAATATTATATATAGTTAAATTAACATACGGTATAATTAAATAAATATAGTACATAGTTAAATTAACATGATGTATAGTTAAATTAATATTACACATAGTTAAATAAATACTATACACAGTTAACCAGACATAGTGTACGGTTAAATAAATAGTATACATAGTTAAATGAATACTATATATAATTAAATTAATATGGTGCATAATTAAATAAATACTGCATAGTTAAATAAATACTATAATAAAAATTATATATAGCTAAATTAATATGATACACGATTAACTAAATATAGTACATAGTTAAATTAATATAATATATAATTAAATAAATACTATATATGATTAAATAAATATTGTATATAGTTAAATTAATATAATATATAGTTAAATAAATATGGTATATAGTTAATTGAATATCATATATAGTTAAATGAATACTATGCATAGTTAAATTAATATGGCATATAATTAAATAAATATTATATAGTTAAATAAATACTATATATAATTAAATAAAAACTATATGTGGTTAAATTAATATGATACATATTTAACTAAATATAATATATAGTTAAATTAGTATGATACATAATTAAATAAATACTATACATATTTAAATAAATATTATATATAGTTAAATTAACATGGTACATAGTTAAATAAACATGATACATAGCTAACTAAATACCACACATAGTTAAGTAAATACTGTATATAGTTAAATTAACATGGTACACAATTAAATCAATACTGCATAGTTAAATAAATATTTATATAGTTAAATAAAAATTATATATAGTTAAATTAATATAGTATGTAGTTAACTAAATATAGTACATAGTTAAATTAATATGCTACACAATTAAATAAATATTGTACATAGTTAAATAAATACTATGTACAGTTAAATTAAAATAGTGTATAGTTAAATGAACATAGTACATAGTTAATTGAATATCATATATAATTAAATAAATATTATATATAGTTAAATTAATATGGCATATAATTAAATAAATATTATATAGATAAATAAATATTATATATAGTTAAATAAAAATTATATATAATTAAATTAATATGGTACGTAGCTAACTAAATATAGTGCATAGTTAAATTAATAAGTACACTGTTAAATAAATATTATACATAGTTAACTAAACATAGTGCATAGTTAATTAAACATTATACATAGTTAAATGAATAGTACATATAGTTAAATAAATATTATATATAGTTAAATTAATATGGCACATAATTAAATAAATACTATATAGTTAAATGAATATGGTGCATAGTTAAATAAAAACTATACATAATTAAATTAATATGGTATACTATTAACTAAATATAGTATATAGTCAAATTAATATGATACATAGTTAAATGAATACTGCATATAGTTAAATTAACATAGTACATAATTAAATAAATATTATACAGTTAAATGAATACTGTATATAGTTAAATAAAAATTATATGCAGTTAAATTAATATAGTATATAATTAACTAAAGAAAAGATATAATTAAATTAATGTGGTATATGTAAACATAAATTTTAATTTTGATATTTTAGATGCATGCTTTAGATCAAGAACATCAATTAAATCCAAGATCATAAAGAGGGTTTCATGATCTTCATACCTGATGTGGAAGAATTTGCTGCAGAAGAAAAGATATCTTTCTACTTGATAAATCAATTTTTCTCCTTTCTCCCATTCCTTATGGCATAAAAATAATGATGGAATTTCTACATCTCTCTTATGGGTAGGAATAGGATATCTATTTATAGATAGTTATTGGTACTCCCATGAAGTAACCGGTTAAGATTTGAATTCTATTTGAATTCAAGTTGACTATTATTAGAATTTAAATTCTAGAGTCCATGACAAATCAGCCACTTAATCAGGACATTATCTAACATTCTTCCACTTAGCCCGATTATAACATTATATATGAACTTTAAACATTCATAATAAAATAAATCTCTTTCTTAATATTCATCATAATTACCTCAGTATAATAAATTACTAAATACGAGTTTATGGCGGTCATACACCATTTAATTAGCATACTCCATTTCATATACCACAACACTTGCAATTTAACATACTAGGTTTGTAAGATAGATATATATGCATATATCTTTTCATTATGGTCCATAATAATGTCTCATAGAGACTTTCTTGCTATAATTAAACATAATGCAATTTATGTGTACACTATCATAAGAAATAGAAAATTCATTAATGTAAATCAAAAATATTTTATTGAGCTTAGAGTGTCTAAAATATCATTAATACATCATTCATTAATACAACCAAGATCCATTCTATGTACATGTTCTTTAAATATCTTTCGTTGCAAATCTTTTGTTAACGGATCTACTATCATAAGATCAGTTCTAATATGTTCAATAGACACTCTTTATTTCTGAACCTTCTTCTTAACGATAAAATTTATCAACTTCAAGTATTTTGGACCTCTTGAATATTTGTCATTTTTGAAGAAGAATACTACTGCAAAATTATCACAGTAAATTTTCAGTGGCTTGGTAATGGTGCCAACAATCTTAAGTCCTGAAATAAAATTCTACAGCCATAATGTCTGAATTATGGCTTCAAAATATATCATAAACTCTGCTTCTATAGTGGATAAAGCAATGACAGACTCTAACATTTTTTCACGATATTGTTCCTTTAGTAAACATAAAAAGATAATGATATGTAGATTTTCTGCTGTCAGTGCATACAGCAAAGTCTGAATCCGAGTATCCGATCATATCCAAGTGGTTGCATCTATTATACATGAGCATGTAATTCTTCATTTCTTATAGGTATCTCATAACTTTTTTTATAGCTTTTCAATGATCTTTGCCAGGATTACTTTGATACCTGCCTAGCATCCCAACTGCAAAACTAATATCTGATCTTGTACAAGTTTGCACATACATTAAACAGCCCATAATAGAAGCAAAAGGAATTGATTGCATTTTCTTTCATTCTATATCATTCTCTGGACATTGCGTGAAACTAAATTTGTCCCCTTCTGTACTAGAATAATTTTGGCTGAACATTTGTCCATATTTAATCTCTCTAGAATTCTTTTGATATATCTTTTCTGAGACAATCCAAGAATATCTTATGATCTGTCATGGAATATTTCTATTCCTATCACACAGGATGCTTCTCCCATATCTTTCATTTCAAATTCTTTGAGAGAAAATCTTTCATCTCATGCAATATACTTAAATCATTAGCAGTAAGTAAAATATCATCAATATATAAAACTAAAAATATAAATTTTCTCCTACTGATCTTTTGGTATATACACCGATCAACGATATTTTTTTAAAAACTAAAAGATGTTATGGTATCGTTGAACTTGATGTACCATTGTCTACAAGTTTGTTTTAATCCACATATTGATCTCTTTAATTTACACACCATTTGACATTTTTCTTTTGTCGAGAAAGCTTTAGGTTGATCCATATAAACTTTCTCCTCTAATTCTCCATTAAAAAAAGCTATTTTTATATCTATTTGGTATAACTCTAAATCATAATGAGCCACCAATACCATAATAATTCTTAATGAATCTTTCTTTGGGATCAATGAAAATATTTTTTTATAATCAATGCCTCCTTTCTAAGTATAATCCTTGGCAATAAGTCTAACTTTATATCGTTTGACATTGCCATTTGAGTCACGCTTAGTCTTAAAGATCAATTTACATCCAACTCGTTTACAACGTTTTGGCAATTCGATAAAATCTCAGACTTTATTATCTTTCATAGATTTTAACTGATCTTTCATGGCATCAATTCATTTATCAGACTCAGCACTTTTTATGACTTATGAAAATAAAATCGGATCTTTATTAATTCTAATATCAAAATCTGACTCCTATAAGTACACCACATAATCATCAAAAATAATTGATCTTTTTTTTCTTTTAGATCTTCTTAAAGGTATTCCTTGTGGCTCGGATATGTCAGATATTTATGAATCAATCTCTTTATGGGATAATTCTTTATTCAATTATTGTTCATTATTAGGTATAATATTTTGTATAGATGTGGATCAAGAAATATTTATGGATAATGAGACATCTATCCTAACTTTCTTTATTGCCACACTATTTCGTTCATCACTCCCACCGACTTCATAATTTTTAATAAATCTTACATTACCAGTTTTAACAATTTTTGGACTATGGTTTGGACAATAAAACCTATATCCTTTAAATTTCTCTGGATAACTTTTAAAGTATCCACTAATCATTCGAGAATCTAATTTTTTTTCTTATGAATTATGTTGGTGCAGAATTTGGTTGATGTCGGATCGAGCTGAAGTCAAGAAAGATGAGATCGCCGTCGGTGTCCCATAAAATAAAGTTTCATCCAGAGTTGGTGGTGGTGACTCCGGTAGGACCTTCCGATGGTCAAGTTAGTTTTTTTAGCCAACAGAAATAGAATGCTCAGAGAGAAGTTCGACAGAATTTTGGAAAGGAGAAGAAAGCTTCCATAGAAGCTCGGCTGCTAGCGAAGTCCGGAAGAAGTTTGGCCACTGAGAAGTTTGGTCGGCTGAAGAGATTCGATTGGGGCTCGATCTTTGAGAAGTTCGGCCAACTGAAGAGGTTCGACTGGAGCTCAACCATTGAGAAGTTCGATTGGATTTGACTACTGGATAGTTCGGCCACTGAATGAGTCCGACTGCTAGGGAGAGAATTTTTGATTGAAGCTCTTCCGTAATTACCAGCTGCATTAGGCTAAGCTTCAGACTGGACTTCAATAGAAGTAGAATTTATCTCCAACAATAGTCCCCTCACTCTCGAGTTCAAAATTCAAAGAAAGGGAGTACAAAAAGGATAACTACTGAAGTCCTCTTCAAGGCTCTACACCTTGCCTCCAATCGAGGTTGAAGGTGTAGTTAAAGCTCGAAAGAGATCTTGTCTCCTATTGTTGTCAAGTACAATGGAGCTGTCTTCGGGATCTTTCCTCTCATCCCATCTAAAATGATCAAAGTCTTCGTTGCTCACGTTAGGATGAGGTTCTCCTCCTATTCCTAACGGACTGTGGGAGCACATAAGGATCGTTGTCAGAATCTCTCCCCCCTTCTCATCTAAAATGAATGAGGTCTTCGACTTTGCTCACATTAGGATGAGGTTCTCCTTCTATTTCTAACGGACTATGGGGGTACATAAGGGCTGTTGTCAAGGCCTCTTCCTCCATCTCGTTTAAAATGAACGAGATCTTCGACTTTGCTCACGTTAGGACGAGATCCTCCTCCTATTTCTAACGGGCTGTGGAAGTACATAAGGACCGTTGTCAGGATCTCTTTTTCCATCTCGTCTAAAATGAACGAGGTCTTCAACTTTGCTCACATTAGGACGAGGTCCTCCTCATATTTCTAACAGACTATGGAGGCATATAAGGGCCATTGTCAGGACCTCTCCCTCCATCTCATCTAAAATGAACGAGGCCTTCGACTTTGCTCATGTTAGGACGAGATCCTCCTCCTATTCCTAACGGACTACGGGAGCACATAAAGATCGTTGTTAGGGTCTGTCCCCCTATCTCATCTAAAATGAACGAGGCCTTCGACTTTGCTCACGTTAAGGATGAGGTTCTCTCCTATTCCTAATGGACTGTGAGGGCACATAAGGGTCATTGTCAGGGCCTCTCCCTCCATCTCATCTAAAATAAACGAGACCTTCGACTTTGCTCATGTTAGGATGAGATTCTCTCCTATTTCCTAATGAGCTGTGGGGCACATAAGGGCCATTGTCAGGGCCTCTCCCCTCATCTCATCTAAAATGAACGAGGTCTTTGACTTTGCTCACATTAGGATGAGATCCTTCTCCTATTCCTAATGGACTGTGGGGGAACATAAGAGCCATTGTGAGGGCCTCTCCCCCCATCTCATCTAAAATGAATGAGGCCTTCGACTTTACTCACGTCAGGATGAGGTTCTCCTCCTATTCCTAACAGACTGTGGGAGCACATACGGACCATTGTCAGGGCCTCTGTACCCATTAAGATTGAAGCTCAGGAAAAATCTTGTCTCCTACCGAGGTTGATGTTAAAGTGAAAGCTCGGAGGAGATCTTATCTCCAGCTGAGGTTGACTCCGACACTCGAAAGAGATCTTATCTCTAGCCGAGGTTGACTCAAACGCTCGGAAGAGATCTTATCTCTAGCCGAGGTGGAAGGACTTCGACCTGCTCATGTTAGGATAAGATTCTCCTCCTATTTCTAATATGGCCACTATTGATTGCTTCTTCTCTATCATCACATAGCTTTTGTACAAAAAAATAATAATATTGAAAAGAAAAAATTTTATTGAAGAGAAATTACTGATAGCACATTTTTAAATTCTTTGTATTTTAGGATCGTAGGAGCATTGTTCCTTTGAGTTCCATCAGGCGATAAGTTTCAGACCGGACGACCTCCTCTATTTCATGCTGGCCTTCTCAATTTAGAGCAAACTTCTTTTGGGTTTGAGACTGAGAGATGATGGCTCGTCGAGGTACCGAGCCCCCCAAGAGGCAACATTGATGATGTCAGAAGGTGGCCGACCTCCTTATTATTTTTCCATCATGGGTGGTTCTGACTATGGCAGTGCCCTTGGCTGATCTTCTCCTACTTCAAACTAGCATCAAAGAAATTGATCCAATCGGCCCCTACTAATGAGCTCCTCAATTTCGTCTCAGAGCAGAATGCATTCCTCAATATCATGACTGTGATCATGATGGTAGAGACAGTGTTTGCTTTGATCGTGCTTGTTTGGAGGAGACCATAATTCTTCTGATCTCGGTTGCTGACTCTTAATTTTCATTAGAACTTGAGCTTTAGGAGCGTTAAGGAGGGCATAGTTGTGGAATCTTTCGGGGGGAGAACTTCTTCGCGCCCTTCTATCGGAACTTCTTTGATGATGAGCTCGAGGAGGAGTTCGATCTCGCTTGCGCTCAGAGCGAGTCATTGAGTGTGGTCGAACCTCACTTGGCCCTCCATCGATAGTGGGTCTATTAGACTCGTCCATCCGCCGCTCTCCAATGATTTCTTCATCCTTCAACTTGAAGGCTTCTTCCGTACGGACATATCTCTCGATCCAGGCTAGCAGATCGACGAAGTCCCTCGGATACTTCTTCTTCAGGAAAAATAATAAATCATTCTTCTGAAGGCCTCTCTTGAGTGTGGCCATTGCAATAGACTGATCCAGGTCCCAAACCTCCAATGCCGTAGCATTAAATTGGATGACATAAGTCCGGATGGATTCTTCCTTCTTCTGCTTGACATTCATTAGAGAATTCGAACCTCAGTGCGGATGTCGACTGCTGATGAAGTGAGCTATGAACTGATGGCTCATCAGGTCAAAAGAGAAGATCGTACCTAACTTCAATATCAAGTACCAGTTTCTTTCTGCTTCCTTTAAAGTAGATGAAAAAGTTCGGCATAATATGACGTCTGATGCGCCATGAAGTAGTATTATGGTCCGAAAGGCCTCTAGATGATCAATCGGATCAGAGGTTCTATCGTAGCTTTCAAGTTGAGGGAGCTTGAAGTTCGATGGAACAAACTCTTGAATAATTCAAGAAGAGAAAGGAGGATCGATGCGGATGTCGTCATGGTGAACTGGGGCGACGTAGCTGAGCTCCTCAATCCGTCGGTCCAATTTTCGTAGTTTGTGATTGAGGATGTCGTCTCGATCGCAGACCTTGGAGGGCTTCTAGCTATAGATGGGGAAAGTCTCCTCCAAAGGAGAATCATGATCCGAACTTAGATCCTCTGCTCTCTATTTTTTTTTTCAGCGACAACGGGCATGCTAGTCCAAATGCTCTTCCTTGGGACTGATTTTTGACATCCTGATGGCGGGTTTCTTGGTGGAGTCACCATCAGGAGTGGCCGCATGGCCTGCACCATCTTGGCGAGGCTCTGAACCCGCTGCATCAGTAGGTTAAACTGCTCTAAATCCTCTATGGCTGCAGGTAGAACTTGAGTTACCGAAGCTAGAGCGAGAACTGATGTATCTGAATGGGATTTAACGATAGAGGCCGTTGATCGTTGGGTCAAAGCTTTTCTAGAAGGCATTTTTTTTCTGGAAAAAACTCTAGATCGCTGCTGAGCACTCCTTTAAGATCAAGAAAATCTTAAGAATAGAGGATGCTTCCTCTAGTGCCAATTCTGTTGGTGCATAATTTGGTTGATGCCAGATCGAGCTGGAATCGAGAAAGATGAGGTCACCATCAGTGATCTGTAAAATAAAGTTCCATCCAGAGTTGGTGGTGGTGACTCTGGTAGTACCCTCCGATGGTCAAGTTAGTTCTTCTGGCCAACAGAAATGGAGTGCTCAAAGAGGAGTTTGGCAGAGTTTTGGGAAGGAAAAGAAAGCTTTCATAGAATCCCAGCTGTTCGAAGAGTCCGAAAGAAGTTCGACCGCTGAGAAATTTGGTCGGCTGAAGAGGTTCGATTGGGGCTCCACCATTAAGAAGTTCGATCGACTGAAGAGGTTTGACTGAGGCTCGATCGTTGAGTAGTTCGGTTGGATTTGATCGCTGGATAGTTTGACCACTGAATGAGTCCGACTGCTAGGAAGAAAATTTCTGATTGAAGCTCTTCCATAATTACCAGCTGCATTAGGCTAAGCTTCAGACTAGACTTCGACGGGAGCAGATTTATCTCCAATAAATTATAAACTTTTGCTTCCACTGCGCAACCCCAAACATGAAGGTGCCTTAAACTAAGTTTTCTTTCAGTCCATAGTTCAAAAATAAATTTTGAAACTATCTTACTAGGAACCCTATTTATTAAATACATAGCAATTTTAAGAGCATACATCCATAATGATTTAGGTAATGAGGAGTTACTTATCATACTCCTAACAATATCCATTAACATCCAATTTTATCTTTCAACTATACCATTTTGCTGAGGTGTACCTGGCATAGTATATTGTGCACATATACCATATTTTTTGAGAAACTTTGTAAATGGACCTGGACTTTGTCTTATTTCATTATATTTTACAAAATATTCACCATCTCTATCAGATCTTATAATTTTTACCTTTTTATCTAATTATCTTTCAACCTCATTTACAAACATCTCAAGGGCATCCACTACTTGAGATTTTTCATGAAGCAAATAAATAAAACCATAACATGAAAAATCATCGATAAAGATGATAAAATACTTATCTTCACTAAACGATGAAATATCAAAAGGTTCACATATATCAGTGTGTATAATTTTAAGAAGCTGACTACTTCTTATGGCACCTTTCTTATTATGTTTAGTTTGCTTTTCCTTCATGCAATCTATACTTATACCAAGATCAGTAAAATCTAGATTCAAAAGAATCTCATTCTTTACTAATCTTTCTAATCTTTCTTTGGATATATGATCCAAATATTTATGCCACAAGTAAGCAAAATTTTTATTTAATAAACTATGTTTAATACCAGAATTTTGATGCACAGTAAGAAAGGATTCAGTAAAAAAATTGTCAAGTTTTAATTTATATAAACCATCTAAGTACTCCAGAATCAATAAAAGAAGTACTCTTATATAAACTAAAATAATCATATCCAAACTTAAAATTAAACCCAAAAACATTAAATTTTTGAAAGAAAAACTAGGTTCCTTAAAATTGAAGGTACATAAGCTATCTGTAATAGATCCAAATGATAACCAGCATCCAAGATCAACGATAGGTGCCTATGCCTTCAATTGGAATCATCGTATGATTTTCTATGAACATTATTGGGGATAAATTCCACTCCCACTGAAGTTCAGTCTGATGCTTAGCCTAATGCAACTGATAATTATGGAAGAGTTTCGATCGAAAATTTTTTCTCCAGCGGTCGAACTTCTTTCGGACCCCTCCTTCAATTGAATTTTTTCAGGAGTCGAACTCCTTCTGGACCTCTCCTTCAGTCGGATTCCTATAGAGGCTGAACTCCTTTCAGACCTCTCCTTCAGTCAAATTTCTACAAGAGCCAAACTTCTTCCAGATCCCTCCTTCAGTCGGATTTTTATAGGAGCCAAACTCCTTCCGAACCTCTCCTTCAGTCGGATTTCTACATGAGCCAAACTTCTTTCAAACTTCTCCTTCAGTCAAACTTCATCTAAATTCCTCCTGCAGATTACTTTTAGATCTCAAGTAGTATTCCTCCCAGATGATCTCCTCTAGCCGTATTTCCTTTAGGAGTCCGAACTTCTCTGAAATTGATATATGTCAAAGTTCTTCACCAACCAATACCTGCTTCCTCCAGAATTTGACTATTAAATCTCAACGAATAGGTGATCCTACTATCGGATGATTATGACTGTCACTTATCAGTCTGCTATAGGCGATCCTACTATCGAACGATTACGATTGTCATTATCGATCTATTATAAGCGATATCTCTCTCCGTAATAAATTTCATATGACCTCGAGCGGTCCACAATCGGACAGTTATGACAGGCTCCATCTATAAAAAAAAATTCTCTAGATACGTTTTCTCTAAGCTCTTTTCTTCTTCCTAAAATCTTGCTGAATTCTTGTTTGAAAACTCTATTTCTGTTGGCCAAAAGAGCTGACTTGATCGTCGGAGGGTCCTGTCAGAGCCACCACCACCGACTTTGGATGAAACTTTATTTTATAGATCACCGACGACGACCTCTTTCTTTCCAACACCAGCTCGATCCAGCATCAATCAGATTCTGCACCAACAAGATTAGCGCTAGAGAAAGGAACATCTATTCCTGAGGTTCTCTTGTTCTTAAAGGAGTGCTCAGTAGCGATCTCTTTTTTTTTCTCTAGAGTTCTTTCAAAAAAAAAACCTTCCAAGAAAGCTTCAATCCGACGATCAATGGCCTCTGTAGCTAGATCCCATCCAGATCCAACCGTTTCCGCTCCAGCTATGGCAACTCAAGCTCCACCTGCAGCCATGATGGATGCGGAGCAGTTCAACTTACTGGTCCAGTAGGCTTGCGATCTTACGGAGGTAGTGCAAGCCATACATCAGCATGCTCTGGTGCTAATTTGGCTGGAGTAGGCTTTTCTAGAGCCCGATGATCCAATCGGGGGATGGCTGACTCGGGCTAGCCGACTGGTGATCTCCAAAAAAGAGAAATAAAGGGTGGAGAGCCATTGCTCGGACCATGATTCGACCCTGGGGGAAGCTTTGCCTCCGTTCCATCAGAAAACTCTAAAGATCAACGATCGTGAAGATCTCTTGAATCAAAAGCTTTAGAAAATGAGCCGATGAATCGAAGAGCTCCGTCATACTTCCTCCTCATACGATAATAATATTTGTACTGACCCTTCTTTTTCTCAAAGGATTATGCAAGAGCCCATTCCATCAAACTTTAAGCTTTTTCAATTTGAAAGCTATGATGGAATCTCTGATCCAACCGATCATCTAAAGATCCTTTAGATCATAATACTGCTCCATGGTGCATCAGAAGCCATCTTATGTCGAGCTTTTCCATCTATCTTAAAAGAAGTAGTAAAAAATTTGATAGGAACGCGATGTTGTCGTTAAGATACCATATTTATCAGTTTAATCTGACTTCTTAAAATAATTAAAAATACGTAGATAGCAGTGAGTCAGATCAAATCCATAAAAAAAGTAGTATTTTTAGATTTAAAATTTTTGATTTTTAAAATAAAAAAGAAAAGAATTTGAAAATAAAATTTGAAGTCAAAAATTAAAATTATTAAGTAAAAATTAAATTATGTAGAAAAGTAAACTCAGTACTAAGATCTACTAGTTAGATCTTAGCATCTACTTGCAGAAAAATAAAAAATAATAATTAAAATATAAAAATTAAATTATAATAAAAATAAAAAAAACTAAAATTAAAGTATAATAATATAATTTTTATTAATTAAAATTTTAAAATTTAAATACATAAAATTTAAAATAAAATAAAATAAAATAGTCCGATCTCTGATCTTGGATCAGCATTGATGGAAAGATGGTGTAGAAGTCTAGCTTTTTCTTTCGACATCAGTTGACTTGAAGCAGCTATTAACCCAGAGCCTAGCTTCATCTTGATCGAAGATGTTGATTTTTGGAGATCTAAGGTCCTTTTTATAGAGCTAGGAGGGCTGGAGATTTTGCTTCTGGGTAATGTGGGACTAAGGGGCTCTTTGATCATCAAAATATGAAGAAATTTGAGTAAAAATTAGATTAAAAAAAGTCTCGAATGAATTCTACTACTTTGGATGAAATTTGGCCATCAATAGAAATCCAACGGACCAAAAATCATCAAAATTAGATGTGTATTGGCCCAGATCAGGTCAGATTAAATTCTGACCGTCCGATAGTATGTTGATAGAAAAAATCTAGCCTTCGGATTTAGTACTGATGTTTTAATTAGGTCAGGAGCTTCTTGAATCGTTGGATCTTCATCGGCTGATTTTTTCGCCATCGAATCACGCCAGATCGCTAATAGAATTTGAATCAAATCCGAAAATAACCACCGCTGTCCGATCTTAACCGTAATTAACTGCAGCCATCCGATCATGCAGTTACCATTCCCATGAACTGCATGGACCGACCGCACCACACACCGTAACCAATTAGTGTCTCCTGTTATCAAGTGAACAGTCTAAAATACCCTATGAGCCACGATAGATTTCTGTGGATCCTTTAAGGATCTAGATCCGCCACGTGTTGCACCTTGATTCATCAGTTTCTGTTGAGCTAGCAGTCCACGCCTGAATCATGGACCAGCTGGTGGCTCCTATGACTGAGTCGGCTTTGACAGCTTGGCTTGCGATGCCGGCTGAGCCGTTTTCTTTTTTTATTTAATTTTTTTATTTTATTTCTCTAGAAATTCATATCTTTTTTATTTTAGCTCCATTTTACTTGAAACTTATTTCGTTGTGATCAAAAAAATAAGCTCTTTCCATTGATATTAAAATTTTATTTTTTATTTTTATTATTTTTTTAATTAATAAAAATATAAATTTCTTAAAAATATGTATCAATTAATTATTAATTCTTAAAAATAAGCATAAATTAATTAATAAATTAATATTTTTATAGATAAATTTATGGTACTTATCACATTCCCTAACTTAAGCTTTGCTCATCCTCGAGTAAAGAAAGAATTTAATTTTAAATATCTTTTAACTTTAGAGTTTCGAATTTTATCTAAGCAGTTTTTAAAATGGTCATTGATATTCAGTAGAGCATAAGTGAGATATATCATTGGGATATTAATACTTATCAATAGAAAAATTAAGTAAAAAATATTAAATTTTTTTAAACTTTTTTCTAAATTATCCTATCTTTATCTTTGATTTGTCTAAACTTTCATATAGATAAGTGTATTGCTTCTTCCGTCCTTCATTTATTAATTTTTATTTTTATATTGTCCATTTTTTGATGCGAATATCATTGCTTACTTAGGCAATGAAATCCGATTACTTGGTAGAAAATTAATTTTTTTTTTATTTGATCTATGTAGCTAGTCTTGGACCAATGACTCCAAAATCAGTTGATTTTAGGGCACTAGGTATAGAATACCCTTTGGGCTTACTAGCTCGAATCAAATAGGCTACGAGTTAAGACTAGCTTTACAACGAGCTTCTTTATCCTTCCTATCTTTTGACGTGAAACTCAATGCTTGCTTAGGCAAAGAGGCCCAATTACTCAGTGAGAAGTACTTGAAAACTATTTTAATTAATTTTTTTATATGAAGAAATATATAGTTACCATACACAAGTCTATAAAAAGTAGACTTTTCTTTGATGCTAGTAGAAAAAATTAGAAATGCTTAAGAAAAAAATTTTTATGTTCTAGACTTAATTCTTTGTTGAATTTTTTTAATACTTGATTCCTCAATATCTCATAGATTTTTTGATCTGTGCATCAATTTTCTTTTAAAAATGCTTAGTTTAATTCAATTCTCAAGCATAATCAGATGTCTAAATACTAAATACTAGCTTTTTCGAGGATTTTAAATTTTAAATTTTTATTTTTCTTTCCTCCAACTTAATCGATATTGTCCTCAATAGAGAAAAAAAAAAATAAAGGATGTAGTAAAGAACATGGAAGAATACACCTGACTATATTTTTAGTCCAGCACATATCTTTAAAAATTTAAGCTCTCCCTCCAGCTTATTCAAATTATCCTAAAAAAAATTAAAAAGATAAATTAGATAAAAACTAAATATTGGGTTGCCTCCCAACAAGCACTAACTAAATATTGGATTGTCAATCTCAGAAAGTTGATTTATAATCCCATTATTGATATATTCATTATTAATTTTAGAGACATAATTTTTGACCCTATTTTTGGACCCATGTTTATTAAGAATTTCTCCTATTTGTTCTTCTAAAATACACATGAATGAAGTTTTAAGAGTTACGTTTGGTTCAATGGGTGCTGGAATAGTGATTAAAGATGGTTTTAATTTTGGAGGTAAATTAATGTGATCTTGCTTAAATAACTCCATTGACTCTTCATTACATGCCTCTTGATTTGGATTCAGGCTAATGCAACAATTACAGACAAGGTTTCCTATGAACCTAAATACTCAAGGAGAGATTTCCACTCTACTTTGGGTGCCTCTTCTTTTGATGACTCAGGTGATGGTTTAGTCATTTCTATGAATGGTTCAGTAGAAGGCTCAACAGACTTAGCACTCAAGTCTTCTCTAGATGTATTTACCTTATTATCCACTTATTTTTCTGATCTTAAGGAATGAATAGCATTAACTTGATTAACCTGGTTTTCTTGGGATGGTCTACCATTTTGATTTCTTGGATTGGGCTCAGGTTGGCTAAGTAGCCTACCTCATTCACGTTCACTTATGGTAGATGCCAGCTGACCAATTTCTAAGTGGGCTATGGCCTGAGAATTTGAATTCAGAATTTGGCCCGTGGTTTGCATGAAATTGCTTAAGGTAGCATTAGTGTTAACATTAGATTTGGCAAGGGTTTCCAGGCTTTTCTCTAAAGAACTAAGTTTCTTTTCATTAATATTAAAGTCTGGTGGTGGCAGGGTGTTTATCATTGGATTAGGTCTTAGGTTCTACTGATTGAAACTTGGACCATCTATATTTGAATTTTATGACCATGAAAAATTTGGATGATTCCTCTAATCTGAATTGTAAGTGGGTTTATAGGGATTGTTCAACAGTCTCTGATATATGGCATCATTCACTTATGCACATCCATTATCTAATTGGTTCATTGGGAGGGGACATTCCTCAAGGACATGGTTTGATGCATTGCACTTGTTGCACATGAATGCAGATACTTGGTTCACACTAGTTGATCTCTGAAGTTCTAAGGCCTCTAGCCTACGTGTCAAAGTTACAATTTTGGCTTCTACAGCTAGGAAGGTTTGAATTTTGTATATTCCATCTCTTGAAGGTATGGATTTTTCTGGTTCCCTAGTTGTTTTCCATTATAAATTTTTTTCGACTAGGTCTTCTAAAAATTGCCAGGCTTCATTTGATTCTTTGTACATAAATTATCCCTGGCACATGGATTCTAGCATTATTCGAGAATTTGAATCTAACCCTTCATAAATTATTTGGCATAACCTCCAAGTTTCTATTCCATGGTGTGGACATTGGGTCAAGAGGTTCTTAAATCGATCGAAGTATTTTTAAAATAATTCACTAACTAGTTGATAGAATTGATTTATTTCATTTCTAATTCTAGCTGTTTTATGATGAGAAAAATATTTTTTTAAGAATATTCTCACAAAGCCCTCCCAAGTCGTGATAGATTGATTTGAAAGACTATAAAGCCACTTTTTGGCATTATCCTTAAGGGCAAAATTGATTAATCTCAGTTTGATTTCATTCTCTGACAATTATTGTAGTTTCATAATTGCACAAACCTCTTCAAATTCTCTAATGAATATATATGCATCCTCTATTCCCATAAATTTTGGAAGCATGTTAATGATTTGAGGTTTAATTTTAAAATTATTTACTATGGGTTGGGGCAACCTGATACAAGAGGATTGGACGAAACCAACTGGATAACATAAATTCTTAAGGATTTGAGGCTGAGACTGATTTGCTAAATTCATTATAGATGTTGAGGTTGTAGGATCTGAAATAGAAACTAAATCCATTTTGACTAGTCGACCTGAAATCCTTCTCCACACGGGTGTTGGAGAATTCACTATATTCTCAATATCCTCAATCTTTTTTTATTTATTTTATTTTATTTTTAAAAAAAAAATAAAAAAATTCTAGAGAAGAGGTCCTAAGGAGTCCTAGAACTAAGAAAAGAGAGAAGAATTAGGTTTAATTTGGTTTGATGTTGGTTAGTAATTAAGTTGGTCAATCAATTCTGACTAAGGATTATCCTAATTCTAGACAGCTCCTAACTGTCAAGATCACCTTCGAGCCCTCCAAGTATAAGATTAGCCAATCAACTGGCCAAGTAAGTGTAAGCTTGGTAGAAGTTCCTCCGTTACTTGTCTTAGACACCAATTATGCTTGATCAGATAAGCGAACGGAACCAATTAGAAATCATCTTTCTTCGGACCCAGTCGTTTCTAAACCACTTTCCTAAACACCAGTCAAATTGATTAACCCTAACTTGGTTCAACTCTTAGAATTTCTTATCCTATTGAGCTCGAGTTCCTAGGATTGATGTCTAATTGATTTTGAAATTAAAGGCTTGGGTCAATGCAAGATGTTGGTTGGTTGTTTATGAGCCAAAAAAGGATGATCAAATTCCCACCTTTTCTTATTTAATTAGGTTGTGCCCTTAATTTGGTTTAATATGAATATACACAAAAAAATTTTCAATCAAAGAATTTTATACAATTTAAACTAGATGCATGCAAATAATTAAATTCTGAAAGGTTTACCTTACTTCCAGCAATCATCAGAAAAAAATAAATAAAAATAAAAATAAAATTAATATGATGCATGTTCTAAGCAGTTAGAATTTTTAATCTTGTTATAAGATTTTTAATTAGATTTAAATGAATATTTTTTAAAATTAATTTAAAAATAAAATAAATAAATAAATAAAATAAAAAGGAAAGAAAACTAGGGTTAAGATTGATCTCACCAAAATTAGATGCTTTCTTTCTTTTCTCATTTTTTTTCTGCAAAATAAATAAATAAAAAAATTTAGTAAGCAAAAAAAAATATTTATAATTAATTTATAAAAAAATCAAAGAAATCAAAAAAAAAAATAGTATCTATTCCTACCCCAGCAATGGTGCCAAAAACTTGATAGGAACGCGATGTTGTCGTTAAGACACCGTATTTATCAGTTTAATTCAACTTCTTAAAATAATTAAAAATGCATAGATAGCAGTGAATCGGGTCAAATCCATAAGAAAGATAGTATTTTTAGATTTAAAATTTTTAATTTTTTTTTTAAAAAAATTTAGAAATAGAATTTAAAGTTAAAAATTAAAATTATGAAGTAGAAATTAAATTATGCAGAAAAGTAAACTTGGTACTAAGATCTACTAGTTAGATCTTAACATCTACTTACAGAAAAATAAAAAGCAATAATTAAAATATAGAAATTAAATTATAATAAAAATAAAAAAACTAAAATTAAAATATAATAATAAAATTTTTATTTATTAAAATTTTAAAATTTAAATATATAAAATTTTTAAAAAATAAAATAAAATAAAATAGCCTGATCTCTGATCTTAGATCAGCATTGATGAAAAGATGGTGTAAAAGTTCAGCTTTTTCTCTCGACATCAGTTGCCTTGAAGCAGCCATTAACCCAGAGCCTGGCTTCACCTTGATCGAAGATGTTGATTTCTGGAGGCCTGGGGTCCTTTTTATAGAGCTAGGAGGGTTGGAGAGTTTGCTTCTGGGCAATACGGGACTAAGGAGCTCTTTGATCATCGAAATATAAAAAAATTTGAGTAAAAATTAGATTGAAAAGAGTTTTGGATGAATTCTAGTGCTCTGGATAAAATCTGATCATCAATAGAAATCCAACGGACCAAAAATCATCAAAATCGGATGTATATCGGCCTAGATCAGGTCGAATTAAATTCTGGCCATCCGATCGCACGTTGATGGAGGAAATCTGGCCATCGGATCGAGTACTGATGTTTTAATCAGGTCGGGAGCTTCCTGGATTGTTGGATCTTCATCGGTTGATTTTTTGGCCATCGGATCACACCAAATTGCTGATAGAATTTGAATCAAATCCGAAAATAACCACCACCGTCCGATCTTGAACGCAATCAACTACAGCCATCCAATCGTGCAATTACTGTTTTCATGGATCGCGTGGACCGACCGCACCGCACACTGCAATCAATCAGCACCTCCTATTATCAAGTGAAAAGTCTAAAATACCCTGTGAGCCACGATAGAATTTTGTGGAGTTGATCTAGGTCCGCCACGTGTTGCATCTTGATTCGTCGATTTTTGCTAGCTGGCGGTCCACGCCTGGATCGCAAATCGGTTGGTGGCTCCTGTAGCTGAGTCGGCTTTGATGGCTTGACTTGCAAAGCCAACTGAGCCATTTTCTTTTTTTTATTTAATTTTTTTATTTTATTTTTTTAAAAATTTATATCTTTTTCGTTTTAGCTTCGTTTTATTTGAAATTTATTTTGTTGTGATCAAAAAAATAAGCTCTTTCCATTAATATTAAAATTTTATTTTTTATTTTTATTATTTTTTTAATTAATAAAAATATGAATTTCTTAAAATATGTATCAATTAATTATTAATTCTTTAAAATAAGCATAAATTAATTGATAAATTAATATTTTTGTAGGTAAATTTATGGTACTCATCAAAACTAATACTCGATGCTGAAATTGGGTATGATCTTTTTCTTTAATCAGATAAGCCATCAGTTTGTGGTTCACTTCGTCAGCGATCGATGTCCGCATCGAGATTCAAATTTTTTGATGCATATTAAGCAGAAGAAAAAAAAATCTATCCAAACTTATGTCATCTGATTTAATGCCGCTGCATTGAAAGTTCGGAACCTGGATCAGTTTATTGCAATGGCCGCACTCAAGGGTGGCCTTCAGAAGAATGATTTATTATTCTTCCTGAAGAAGAATTACCTCAGAAACTTTGTCAATCTGCTAGTTCAGACTGAAGGATATGCTCGAATGAAAGAAATCTTCAAATTAAAGGATGAGGAAGCTACAAGAGAGCGGCAGGCGGACGAATCTAATAAACCTATAGCTGATGGAGGGTTGAATGAAGTTCGACCGCGCTCACGAACTTCCTCTGAGTGCAAGCGAGCTTGAACTCCTCCTCGAGCTTGTTGTCAAAGAGGCTCCGACAGAAGGGCACGAAGAAGTTCTCCCCTCAGAAGGTTTCACAACTACGCCCTCCTTAATGTTCTAAAAATGCAAATATTAATGGAGATCAAGGAGCAACTACTGAGGTCAGAAAGGATGCGCACTCATCCTGGCAAGCGCAATCCTAACAAATACTATCTCTACCATCGTGACCATGACCACAATACTGAAGAATGCATTTAGCTCCAAGACGAGATCGAGGAGCTCATCAGGAGAGGTCGGCTGGATCGATTTCTCAGATGCCGGCCTGAAACAAGAGAAGATCGGTCGAGAGCACTACTGTAGCCTGAACCACCAAGGAGGAAGGAATAATAAGAAGATCGGCTGTCTCTCGACATCATCAACACCATCTCTGGAGGACTTCGATGAGAAGAGGCTAGTGGATCTAGGGGATCAGTGAAAAGATGGAGGGCTGAGGAATTCATAACCTTCACTGAGATAGATACACGGAGAGTATAATTCTCGCACAATGATGTGGTTGTAATCTCTTTAAATATAGCGGACTATGATGTTCATCGCATCCTAGTTGATAATGAAAGTTCTGCAAACATCTTATTTTATGATATTTTTTCTAAAATGTCAATATCTAATAGTCAGCTCGGACCAATAAACTCTCTCCTAGTAGGCTTTGCTGATGCTACAGTACCAGTTGAAGGTGTAATAACTCTAGCTATGATTGTCGGACAATATCCAAAATAATCTAGAGTGCAAGTGGATTTTTTGATTGTAAAAGCTCCCTCCGCTTTCAACACAATTCTTGGCCGACCTGATTTAAATGCACTTTAGACGGTGGTGTCCACTTATTATTTGAAGATGAAGTTCTTGATAAGTTACAGGATTGGAGAGGTCAGGGGAGATCAAGCTCTAGCAAGGCACTGCTACTCAACTATCCTATGAAAGAAAGCACAGTCCGACCCTTGTCCTGTTGACGGGCTAGATATCCATGATGACCTTGCCGAAGAATGAGGCAAGCCCATAGAAGATCTTGTGACCATCCTCCTAAATAACGGAAACATGGAGCATACAGTGCAAATTGACTCCAATCTGAAAGATAAAATTCGGGAGCAGCCCATCACCTTCTTACGGAGGAATGCCGATGTCATTGCTTGGGTTCTAGCAGATATACCTGGGATTAATGCTGAGATTATGGAACATCGGCTGTCCATTGACCCCAAGCATCGATCAGTGAAAGAAAGAGTTTGAGGCAATGCACCAGAAAGGCAGAAGGTAATAGCAGAAGAAGTTGACAAGCTTCTCAATGTCGGATTTATCTGAGAAGTCAGCTATCCGACTTGGGTCTCTAATGTGGTCTTGATCAAGAAAGTCAACGGTAAGTAGAGGATGTGCATCGACTTTAAGAAGCTTAACAAAGCTTATCCAAAAGACAGCTATCCTTTGCCTAGAATCGATCAATTGGTGGATGCGACTTCAGGCTATGAGCTCCTCACCTTCATGGACGTCTTCTCTGGATACAACCAAATTCGAATGGCACCAGAGGACGAGGAGAAGACTGCTTTTATTACTAACCGTTATCTTTACTATTACAAGGTCATACCCATCGGACTTAAAAATGCAGGCACGACTTATCAGTGCTTAGTCAATAAAATCTTTGAGGAACAGATCGATCGCAATGTGGAGGTTTACGTCTATGACATGCTGGTCAAAAGTCGAAAGACTATCAATCATGTCACCAACCTTGAAGAGGCTTTCGATGCACTCAAAAAGTATAAGATGAAGCTGAACCCAACTAAGTGCGCCTTTGGGGTAGCCTTAAAAAAATTTTTGAGATTCATGGTCTTGAGATGAGAGATCGAGGCCAATCCAGAGAAAATTTGAGCTATCCAAGAGATGACCGCTCCGAAGTCCATCAAAAAAGTTCTACGCCTGATCGAAAAGGTGGCATCTTTGAATCATTTTATCTCTAGATCGATCGAACGCTGCATGCCCTTCTTCCAAATTCTCAGAAAGCTAAAAGATTTTCACTGAACTCAGAAATGCCAAAAAACATTCGACGAGCTCAAGAACTACCTCGGCTCGCCCCTCCTACTAGCCAAATCCGAATCTAGAGAGGAGCTATTTCTCTACCTTGCAGTCTTCCCTATGGAGCTAGCGGTAGTCCTAGTCAAAGAAGAAGCGAAAGTATAATGATCAGTCTACTACATAAGTCGGATCATAAGGGATGTCGAGACTAGATATACAAAATTAAAAAAATTGACTTATGCTCTTCTAATTGCAATAAGAAGACTTCGATCTTACTTTTAGGAACATGCTATAACGCTCTCCACTGACCAATCGATCAGGGCAATCCTTTATCAAATGGATGCTTTCAGAAGAATTGCAAAATGGACCATTGAATTAATGAAATTCGACATCAACTACCGACCTCGACCAGTAATCAAGACTCAGACACTGGCCAACTTCATAGTTGAATACACCATTCTAGATGAAGCCGAGCTTGAATAGAACAGGACCGACATCCCGTGGTTGCAACCAAGCCTCCTCGAAGAAAGTGCCGACCTTTTCGAAGATTTTTAGGCCCTGTATGTGGATGGTTCGTCCAACTTTGCTGGATCAGGTAAGTGATTAGTCTTAGTCAACCCCGAAGGAGTCATCGCCAAGTACGCACTATGCTTTAAATTTTCTACAACTAATAATGGGACCGAATATGAAGTGCTAATCGTCGGATTAAAAATAGCAAAAGAATTAAAAGTAGATCAGCTTCAAGTCTACAGTGATTTTTAATTAGCAGTCGGCCAAATTAGTAACAACTATAAAGCACAGAAGGAAAATATGATGAAATACCTTGAGAAAGTAAAGAATTTGACTTCGACCTTCGACAGTTTTGGCATTCGATAGATTTCGAGGGTAGAAAATACGAGAGCCGACCTCCTCTCTAAATCGGCCACTTCAATCCCAATCGAACTGTCCAAAGAAGAATTTTTTGAAACTCTAAAATGTCCAAGCTCAGAGGAATCATAGCTCATTATTACAGATAGAGCTTGAGCCGAGCTGGATTGATCCATTAGTTGCCTATCTCAAAGAGGAAGTTCTTCCTCATGATCCGAAAGAAGCTCAAAAACTCAGAAATCAAGCCTTCGGATATATTTTGTATGAGTGCAAATTGTATAAAAGATCGTATTTGCTACCGCTGTTGAGATGTCTTCGACCTTCAGAGGCTGACTTTGTATTATGAAAAGTGTACGAGAAAATTTATGGAAGTCATGTAGGAGCCAGATCTCTATCACAAAAACTACTTCGGTAAGGATACTATTGATCGACCTTGTACCATGATTCTATGGAATACATCAAGAAATATGACTGCTGTCAGAGAAATTCAAGCATACAAAGATAGTCGACCTTCGAGCTTACTCCACTAAGCGCACCTTGTCCATTTACGTAGTAGGAAATGGATATACTTGGCTCTTTTCCAACGGCATCTGGATAATGAAAGTTCCTCCTGGTTATAATCGACTACTTCATCAAATGGATCGAAGCCGAACCACTAGTAAAAATTACTGAGGCCAAGGTATGGAACTTCGTCTAGAAGTCAATCATCTATCGATTTGATCTATCCTAAACTCTCATAATAGATAATGGGTGATGGTTCACGGAAACAAGGTTCGTGAGTTCTGCGAAGATCTAAACATCTTCCATCACTTTATGTCGGTAACTCACCCACAAACAAATGGGGAGGCTGAGGTGATCAATTGGACACTATTGCAAGGCATCAAGATAAGACTTGATAGAGCAAAGGAGACCTGGATGGATGAACTTTACCACGTTCTTTGGGCATACCGAACTACTCAAAGGCTATCAACTGGGAAAACACTATTCGTCTTAGCTTTTGGAATGGAGGCAGTCATCCCAATCGAGCTTAAACTTTCATCAGTATGGGTCATGGCCTTCAATAAGCAGCATAACTTATAGGATCTTAGAATCAATCTCGATCTACTGGAAGGAAAAGGAGAGAAAGCTCAGGTTCGGATGGCAGCCTATAGGTGAAGGATGGTCCGATACTTTAACTCCAGAGTCAGAGATAAAATATTTAGAGTGGGAGACTTAATACTTCGACGAACCGCCATCTCTCAGCCTTAGAGCTAGGAGAAGCTCACCCCAAATTGGGAAGGCCCATATGAAATAGAGAAGGTCGTTCAGCCCGAAACTTATCGTCTGAAGGAGCTTGGAGGAACAACGCTCTCACAACCTTGGAATTCAGAAAATCTAAGAATGTACTATTAGTAATTTTTCTTCAATAAAATTCTTCTATTTCAATATTATTATTTTTTGGTATAAAAACTATGTGACGATAGGAAAGAAGCAATAAACAATGGCCATGTTAACCTTGACAAATCAAAGATCTCGTTCATTTTAGACAAGATGAGGGGAGAGGCTCTGACAACGGTCCTTATGTACTCCTACAATCCGTTAGGAACATGAGAAAAATCTCGTCCTAACGTGAGCAAAATCGAAGGCCTCACTTATTTTAGACGAGATGATGGGAGAGGTCCTAATAACAGCCCTTATGTGCCCCTATAATTCGTTAGAAATAGGAGGAGAATCCCATCCTAACATGAGCAAAGTCGAAGATCTCGTTCATTTTAGATGAGATGAGGGGAGAGGCCCTGACAACGGTTCTAATGTGCCCCTACAGTCCATTAGAAATGGAAGAAAAATCTCATCCTAATGTGAGCAAAATTAAAGACCTCGTTCATTTTAGACGAGGTGAGAGGAGAGGCCCCGACAAGATCTTCTGCAATCTCGGTTGGAGATAAGATTTCCTCCGAGCTTCAACTTCAATAAAAGATAGGATCTCCTTCAACCTTGATTGGAGATAAGATCTTCTCCGAGTTTCAATCTCGGTTGGAAATAAGATCTCTTCCGAGCTTCAACTTCAAAAGAAGATAAGATCTCCTTCAACTTTAATAGGAACTCCTTTCGGATCCCTCCTTCAGTCAGATTTTTATAGGAGCCAACCTCCTTCCGGACCCCTCCTTCAGTCGGATTCCTACATGAGTCAAACCCCTTCTGGACTTCTCCTTCAGTCAAACTTTATCTGAATTCCTTCAACGGATTACTTTCAGATTTCAAGTAGTATTCCTTCCACATGATCTCCTCTAGCTATATTTTCTTTAGAAGTCTGAACTCCTCTAGAATTGATATATATCAAAGTTTTTCATCAACCAATGTCTGCTTTCTCCAAACTTCGACTATTAAATCTCAATGAATAGGTGATCCCACTATCGGACGATTACGACTGTCATTTATCAGTCTGTTACAAGTAATTCCACTATCGGATAGTTACGACTGTCATTTATCAATCTGCTATAGGTGACCCCATTATCAGATGGTTATGATTGTCATTATCAATCTATTACAAGCGACACCTCTTTTCATAATAAATTCCATATGACTTCGAGCGGCCCACTATCGGACGATTACGATAGGCTCTGTCTATAAAAAGAGACCCTCCAAATATATTTTCTCTAAGCTCTTTTCTTCTTTTCAAAATCTTGCTGAATTCTTATCTGAGCACTCTATTTCTTTTATCAAAAGAGCTGACTTGATCGTCGAAGAGTTCTGCCAGAGCCACCACCACCGACTCTGGATAAAACTTTATTTTGCAAGTCATCAACGGTAACCTCTTCTTCTCCAACACCAACTCGATCCGATGTCAACCAAATTTTGCACCAACAAATATGAAGTCTTCAGTTGGATTTATGATTTGGATCAAAAAGAATTCCTGTATCAAATTAGAAACATGAGTGGTAGCATCAGAATCAAGCCACCAAGTATTATTAGGAACTTCAACTAAGTTTGATTCAAAACATATAAAAGTATTAGGTTTATTTTTTTTTTCGAACTAAGCTTTTTGTTTCAAGCAGTCTTTTTGATAGTGTTTAGTTTTCTTGCAGAAATGACATCTATCCAGCTTTAGTTTCTTTTTATCAGCCTGAAGATCTTTAGCATGCATTTTTTTTTCTTCCTTAACTTGTTGGCTTTCTTCTTATATTCTTTACTAGCTTCTTAATTTATGAAATTAATGGAATGACTATCTTATTTTTTTAGGCTTGTTTCCTCCTAAATAAGTATACTAGATAATTCACTCACATCTCACTTATCCTTTACAGTGTTATAATTGATGTGAAAAGGTCCATACTTAGAAGATAGTGAATTCAGAATGAATTGCACTAAGGAGTCATCAACAGTGATTCCTAAGGTCTTTAATCTTACTGCAATGTTAGCTATCTCTATAATATGGTTTTGTATATTTCGCGATCCATCAAAATTTTATGGTCGTAAGTTCTGCCATTAGAGTACCAGCGAGTGACTTATCTGCAGAATGAAAATATTCTTTCACTAACTTTAAATATTTCTTTATACTTTCTATTTATAGAATTATGCTCTTAATATTGTTGGCAGTGGTCATTCGTATAAATATAAGATCTAATCTGTTAGAACATTCTCATGCTTTATGATGTAACTTCTCTTTCTCACTGCTGAAATCCGTAAGAGCAGTGGATTTATTTTTCAATAATGCTAAGTCAAGATCCAAAATACCTAAATAAAAATTAACTTGTTCACTCCATTCAGACAAGTTTAAATCATTAAATATGGTAACAGATGAAGCATACGAATGAAGAGAAATAATTGCATAAATAATACATAAATACTTAAATTAAAATAATTTCATAATGAATTTAGAGAATTAACAATAAAAGCATATTATAATTCGCTTTTGGATAGATATTATAATATACTATCATAATTTAATGCCATTCTTTAGTAGATAATTAAACATTTCCAACCAAACATACTTATTATCTTTGGATATACAAATATATTTGATCAAATAATATTAATTTATCTCTATTATGCTCACTATTCATAAAATAACGATTCATCTTTGGATAAATTCTAAAGTTCTAATGAATAGTGAACATCAATTTATCCACTAAATTTTTCATTAATGGGTGTTTAATCATAGATAAATGATCAGATTATGTATGATAAATTTTTTTAAACATTCTAGTTTGATCATTTTGGTGACTAACAAACTATACATAAGATCAAGTATATAAATAATAATTAGAATTTTAAATGCATGTTAAATATTCTAGTTTGGCCACTTTGATGACTAACAAACTATACATAAATATAAGAACATATAAATTAACAATAATTAAAATTTCAAATGCATGTTAAACATTCTAGTTTGGCCACTTTGGTAACTAACAAACTATATATAAACATAAGAACATGCATATAAATAATAATTAAAATTTTATCAATAATTATCCCAAGATCTTTATTAAATAAAACTTTAAAACAAACTTAATGGATCATTAAAGAATAAAACAATCATTTAGGGATTGAAAAGAAATTTTTGAGAACTATTCTAAAATTTTAAAATTTTTAGGGACTAATTTGCAAAAAGATCCATAACTGTAATTGGATCCTTTTATAATTTATATTTCTTTGAGGGCTTAACTACAAAAATTCTGGTTTAAAAGCATTAATGGGTTTCTTCTACTTAATGGATGCGGATCAAATCCGAATCTAAACCCGCTTTCATTAAATGGGTTAAATGGATAACAGGTTTTGGGTATAGACCCAAAATCCGAAAGCCCATTAGGGCATCATCCCCTTCTTCCTCCCAATCAAACCAAAAAGGTCCCCTTTCTCCTCTATGGCCGCTGCCCAAGCTTCCTCCCCGACTACTATGCACCACGTCGCCGCCCTTGTGCGGTGTCTTCGTGTGCACCGTTGCTGTTGCGCGGTGTCTCCCGGCCAGCAGCCGTCACTAAGTGCGGCACCGTCCTATGCGCCATGGTCCTCCATGGCACCACCCTTCGTGCCACCGTTCTTCACGGCATTCTCCTCCGTCGGTCCTTTTGGGCCAGATGGGATTGATGCCAGCTTCCGCCATCTTCCCCGCATCATGAAGCAACAAACGATCGAACTGCCACCGCCGTGCCTCCCCCACTTTCGGGAGGTAGCCGCGGACGATGTTTTGGCTTGCCGCCGGCATGGCAGTAGCCA
This sequence comes from Cocos nucifera, assembly GCA_006176705.1. Classification (NCBI taxonomy): domain Eukaryota; kingdom Viridiplantae; phylum Streptophyta; class Magnoliopsida; order Arecales; family Arecaceae; genus Cocos; species Cocos nucifera. The sequence continues at coordinate 1,188,536 of QRFJ01000028.1, read as the reverse complement.
CGACCGCTGTCCATTCATCAGTCGACATGGATCGACCGACGTGGCCGACCCCAAAAAAAATTTTTTTTTTATTCATTGTCGGTAAACATTAGATCTGGCCATCCTCATCAGATTAATGCAGAGATGACCGAAATTCGATCATCAATAATGGGAGGAGGGCATACGATGGCAGAAAGATCCATTACATAATTTTATTTATTTATTTATTTCTTCCATCATAAAATTTTAATCTAAAATTTTAAAATAAATAAATAAATTTTTTATTTCATGAAGATCATAAAAAATAGGCTCTGATACCACATGTAAACATAAATTTTAATTTTGATATTCTAGATGCATGTTTTAGATCAAGAACATCAATTAAATCCAAGATCATAAAAAGGGTTTCATGATCTTCATATCTGGTGCGGAAGAATTTAATGCAGAAGAAAATATATCTTTCTACCTGATAAATCAGTTTCTCTTCCTTCTTCCATTTCTTATGACGTAGCAATAATGATGAAATTTCTACATCTCTCTTATGGCTAGGGATAGGACATCTATTTATAGACAGTTATTGATAATCCGATCAAGTAACTAATTAAGATTTGAATTCTATTTAAATTCAAGTTGATCATTATTAGAATTTAAATTCTAGAATCTATGATAAATCGGTCTATTAATCAAAATATTTTCTAATAGTATATAATTAAATAAATATTATATATAGTTAATTGAATATAGTACATAGTTAATTAAATATTATAAGAAAAAGAGTCTATATGGAAATGAGAGAATAATTATGAAGAATATTTTTGTTCTTTATAGATTAAAATTTATAAAAATATTTAATAATAAATTAATTATTATAAAAATAATATTAAAAATTAAAGTACGGCCAACAAATAGATCGGCCATTAAAATCCCTGTGGAGACGACATAAACGGTGGATGAGAAACGGCTATGAGAAAAAAAGCAATGGCGGCCGACGCTTTAGGTTAGCTAACACAATGGCTTCGCCTGCACCTCCAATCCACCACCTCTCCACATGCACGGTGAAACCCTCACCACTCCCTCCCAAGCACTGCCACCTGACGCCATGGGATCTCGCCATGTTCTCCGCCCATTACATCCAGAAGGGCCTCCTCTTTGCCAACCTCCCGCCTTCCCTCTCCACCAACCAAATCATCGACCATCTCAAATCCTCCCTCTCCACAGCTCTCCTTCATTTCTATCCCCTCGCCGGCCGTTTCGTAACCGAAGAGGCGTATGATGAGAACCAGAAGGTGACCGGCATCTTCTGGTCCATCGATTGCAATGGAGAAGGCGCGGAATTCATCCACGCCATTGCTGACAAAATTACCGTCTCCGACGTGCTATCACCCTCCGACGACGTCCCCTCCTTCATCCGATCCTTTTTCCCCCTTGACAGTGCCATCAACCATGACGGCCACACGCAACCTCTGCTCGCCGTCCAGCTCACAGAGCTATCGGATGGCATCTTCATCGGATGCTCCTTCAACCATGCCATTGGAGATGGCACTTCCTACTGGAACTTCTTCAACACATGGGCCCAGATTGCTCGAACCAAAGGAGTCGCCCCCCTCTCTCGCCCTCCGGTCCACAACAGCTGGTTCATCGTCGGCTACGACACCGCTCCCATCAAACTACCCTTCTCCCACCCTGATGACTTGCTCGAGAGATTCTCTCCACCTCCCCTCCGGGAGAAGATCTTCCACTTCTCAGTCCAGTCCATTGCCCAGCTGAAAGCCAAGGCCAACCAAGAGTGCAGCACCAACTCCATCTCCTCTTTCCCAGCTCTTGCTGCCCTCGTGTGGAGGTCCATCACCAGAACCCGCAACGTGCCGGCCGACCAGAAGGCAAGTTGCAGGCTCTCTGACCAAAATCGGGCCCGATTGAGCCCGCCCCTCTCGCCCGACTATTTCGGTAACTCGATCTACGCCATCATTGCCACCACGACCGTGGGGGACCTATTGAACCATGACCTCGGGTGGGCCGCGTGGCTGCTGAACCGGACCGTGGCGGACCACAACGACTGCACGATCCGGGGCAGGTTGAGAGAGTGGATGGCCCGGCCTATGGTGTACCAACTGACCGGGTTCGATCGGTTCAGCGTGATGATGGGGAGCTCGCCGCGATTCGACGTGTACGGGTGCGACTTCGAATGGGGGAAGGCTGTGGCGGCGCGGAGCGGGAGCGCGAACAAGTTCGACGGGAAGGTGACATCGTACCTAGGCTGGGAGGGACCTGGGAGCGTGGATCTGGAGGTTTGCTTGGTTCCCGAGTCGATGAGCGCACTGGAGTCGGACGAGGAGTTTAGGAGCGTCGTTTGCCCTTCGTTGGAGCTGGAGGTGCTGGTGCGAGCCAACAACCGGTACTCATAAAAATGTACTTGTTTAATAAAGCGTACCCAGTGGCTCATGGGGGTGGGGGGCGCCTACCCAGTGGCTCATGAGGGACGAGCATAATATTGCTTCTGTTGTTGCTGAGCACTTTAATAAAATTTTATAAATATTTTATTTTAATAATTTTATTTGATTTAGAGAATTTTTTTTTTTTATTAAATATATTCATATCATGAATCATCCAATCAATAATTAAAAGAAATAAAGTATACTCGAGGGCGACCTTTAGCTTGTAATTAATGATGACACAAGATAACAACTAATACGAATTTTTTTTTTTATTTTGATGATTTGAAACGCTAAGTGCCATCCAATTATTATAAAAATAATAAAAAAAAAATTGTAAAGTGTATTAAGACGGTGTTTGATGATCCAAATGAGATTATCAAGATAATCTAAAACCATCGATGGTTTGAATCTTATCTTATGATGATCTGAGTGATCTTAGATCACCAAGATGATCTTGTGCGGTTCTATCACGTGAAAAGGGGGAATTGCTGGGCGAGCAATCTGTAAAGCATGAGCCAAGTAGTCCCTGAAGAAGGCTGTGTAACTTGGAGGGGAATAAGTATAACAGGATCTCCCGTCTTCATACAGCTCCATTGTGGCATTTGGGTATTATCGAGATCTATAGGGTCCCACCGGCCATTTAAGAACCTGCTACCTACCAATTTAAGTTCCGGTTACGTAACGTTTCCAGCTCTGTCATGATCTTCATTGCTTTACCACATTGCTCTGTTATCAAATTCACAGCTGTGCAGGTTCGGTTGCCATCCCAGGTCTCAGAAACAACCTCTCAGTTATCAACTCTGTTTTGACTTTGTAATGGATTTATGGTGCTTCTTTTCTGACATCTGGGCACCTATTTCCCTGTGTTTGAACTCTGTGTTGGTTGCCTATAATTTCTCTGTAAATTTTTCATCCATCTAACTCTGTTCATTCTATCAACAAAATTCCTCTATGGGTGGTTTTTCGACCTCCTATTCCACCAAAAAGGGAATCCCATCGGCCATTGCTCAGATCTCGAATAGTGTTGTTTCCTCACTTGCCATGGAGAGATTACTCCAGCTATTCGGCTTGCAAACATTGGTTCGTTGATCTATAATCATCATCAATGGAGCCATGGAAATCGGCGCAGTGCTCCAAGGATACATGTTTTCGACTAGTGCGCGGTGCGGTGTCCAGGATTATTTTGTATAACGGGCACGGCCTCTACTTACAATGTGGTTTTCCGAGTGAACTGGTGGATTTTTTTTAAATATTATTATTTAAATATTAAATTTTAAAAATAATATTTTTTTAAATCTATTTTCGAAACTATGAGGTGGTAGTGATATGGGGATATCGTGCGATTTCGGATTTAAAATCGCATAAAGGTGAGATGGCAAAAATAAAATAAAAAATAAATTTGTACGTAGAAGATGCGATTTTAAAAAAAAATCGCATCTTCAACATGCAATTTTTTTCCCATTCTCTCGTGCAGCACGGCCATCCTTTTTTTTTTCTACTGAGCAGTTTGCCGGGGCCAGGAGAGAGAAGGGGTGGAGACAGCAGCAAGACAGGGCCGCAGGGAGGAGAGGGGAGGGGGGCGGTCACCCGGGGTGCAGTGCAGATGGTAGTGGGGTGGGGCCGTGCAAATGGCGGTGGGGCAGGGCCAAGGGAGGGGAGGAGGGACGGCGACGACACCGGGCCGCGGAGAATGGAGGGCGCTGGCGAAGGACGAAGGACGCGGATGGGAGGGGGTGCCGATGGAGGACGGAATAGCACGGGTGCCAACGGAGGATGTGGACTTCTTTGAGCTGCTCGTGAGCTACTCGAACTTGACTCGAATTCAAGCTCGACTTGACTCGGTTATTATCGAGTTCGAGTCGAGCTCGAGTACATGAGTCAAGCTCGAGTAGCTTTTCGAGTCGAGTTCGAGTAGCAGGATACTTAGCTCAAAAACTCGCGAGCCTACTCGAGTATATATATATATATTTTTAATAATATTAATTTTTTATAATATATATATTAATATATATATATATTATTAATAATATAAGACTTGATTTCAAATTTGAACTCGAGCTCGAGTATGGCTCAATTCATATTCGAGTCGAGTCGAGTCGATCTCGAGCCTTGCCTATTTTTTATCGAGCCAAATTCGAGCTTGAAATGTTAAGACTTGGCCGAGCTCGAGTCGAATTTCGAGTCCAAGTATTTTGAATCGAGTCGAGCTCGAGCTTTCAGTTACTCGATTCGACTCGGCTCAATTGCACCCCTAGGTTGGGGGAAGGGAAGGGGAGGGCAGCAGCGGGTGCACCAAGGGGGCGCGGGGGATGCTGCGAGAGGAAGGAAAGAAAAAAAATAAAAAAAAATAATAATAATATTTTTTATTATTAATTTAAAATATTATTTATATAATAGTATATTATTTTTAAAAAAAATAAATTAGAATTATATAATATATTTTTCAAAAAATAAATCGGATAAGAGGGCTCGAAGCCATAGTAATTCACTGATGGTATGTGCCATAGCCTGGTATTCAGTCTCTGCGGAGAAATGAGACACTGTTGTTTTTTTCTTAGCACGCCAAAAAATTGAAGCATCTTCTAAGGAAACATAAAAACCTATAAAGCACATTGTAATGGGACATCCTGCCCAGTCCGCATCACAATAAGCATATAACTGAAAGGTGTTGACATTTGAAACAAATATGCCTTGACCTGGAGATCCTTTCAAATATCGCAAAATGCGAAAGGCTACGTCTAAATGTGGTTGCCGAGGAGATTGCATAAATTACATCAGAACATGCACCGAGTTTGCAATATCAGGCCTGGTGATGGTCAAATAAATGAGTCACTCCAGCAATCGACGATATGGACCTGGATCATCAAGTAGTTTTCCATCATCTGCTGTGAGCTTGAGATGTTGCTGCATAAGAAATTTTGTGGGCTTGGTCCCTAACATTCTGGTCTCCTAAAGAATGTCGAGTGTATATTTTCTTTGGGATATAAATATGCCTGAAGGTGATCATGCCACTTCTAACCTAAGAAAATATGTTAAGTTGCACAAATCTTTAATACGAAACTTGTCTTGCAAATATTGTTTCAGTGCCTGACATTTCAAAGGGTTATTCCCTGTAATAATCACACCATCCACATAAACAAGAATGGCAATGAAAGAGTCCTCATCCTATTTGGTGAATAGAGAGTGACCGGCTTTAGATTGAGTACAGCCATATTGGAGCAAGGAGTGGGAGAACTTTTTGAACTACTATCTTGACGCTTGCTTGAGTCCATAAAGAGACTTACGCAACCGACAAACACGTGTATCACTTGATTTTAGAAATCCTAGCAGAGGTGTCATGTATACTTCTTCATAAAAATTACCATGAAGAAAAATATTATTGACATCCAACTGATGTAACTGCCAATATTTAGTGGAAACAACAGCTAAGAGACACTGTACTATAGTCAATTTAGCCACTGGAGTAAAAGTCTCGGTGTAGTCAAGGCCTTCTATTTGTGTGTATCCCTTTGTCACTAATCAAGTCTTATATCGCTCAATATAACCATCGGTCTTATATTTAATTTTGTATATCCATCTCGATCCAATGGATTTCTTTCTGAGTGGTAGATGCTCCAAGGTCCAAGTGCCATTTTTGGAGAGTAGTGAGCTCAGCCCCCATTGCTTCTCGTTACTTAGGATCCTTTACGGCTTGAGAAAAGATTTTAGGTTCTTTATGAGAGGTGATAGCTGAAAAAAAAGCTCGTTGCGAAGCATTAAAAGCTTAGAATAAGTGAGGTAGCAAGAAATAGGATAAGGCTTACCTGAGGTCACTGAATTGATGGATGTATCCAGGGGTCTCCCCACTCTTAGGGCATCGACTATATATTCCTGTAATCGAACAGGTTGCTTCCTATCTCTGACGGACCGTGAGTTAGGTCCAATGGTCTTACAAGGTGAAGCCTGCTCAGGAGAAATAGTGTTGATTGCATCAATAGTACTATTCAAACTTGACATTTGGTTCGAATCAATGGAATTAGTTTGTGTTTGATCTGACTCATGAGAAAAAATAGGGTTTGAAACCTATCCTTGGGTTTGGCCTAAATAAGGTATATGAGGTAAATTGTTGGTTGCCAAAGAAAATCCCATATCATAATTAGTCTGATTTAATTATGAGAAAGAAGGTATAATAGAAAAGGAAGATAATATTTGAGAATAAGAAAATGTCTTCTCATGAAAGATAGCATCACGTGAAGTAAATATTTCATGAGTTTCAAGATTATATACACAGCCCTTTTGACCAAGAGGGTGTCCAATGAATACACAAGCACAAGAATGAGGTTAAAATTTATCGCTGGATGTCTCATGCACATAACAAAGGCTACCAAAACTCTCAGATGATCATAGGTGGGTGGTTTATGAAATAAGAGTTTGTAGGGACTCTTGCCATTCAACTTTGGTGTGAGTGTCAAGTTAATTAAATGATCGACAGTCAAAATACATTCCCCCCAAAATGACACAGGCAAGTTGGCTTAAAATCTTAGAGCACGGGCAACATTTAATAGATGTCGATGTTCACGCTCAACCATCCCATTTTATTCTGGTATCCCGATACAAGAAGTTTGTGATATAATCCCATATTCTAGAAGATGTGATTTCAATGATTCGGCTACAAACTTTTGAGCATTATCACTACATATGTGTTTAATGTTGGCATCAAATTAATTTTTGACCATAGCATGAAAATTAACAAAGCATTGATATGCCTTGAATTTTCTTTATAATAGATAAACCCAAGTAGCCCTTGTGCAATCATCAACAATAGTGAGAAAGAAATGAGCTCCCATGTGTGATGGGGTGCGATAGGATCCCCATATATTCATATGAACTAAATTTAATGGTGAAGTAGATTTATTAATGCTTAAAAAAAAATTATCTATTTTGCATGATGGTAAATGTCATAATAATTATTTATAGAATCAAAAGAAGTATTTGAAAAAAAAAGGAATAAGTTTCAAACGCTTGTAAGAGCAATGTCCTAACCAAGCATGCTAGAGATTAATCGAAACATCGACTTTATTTGTTCATGCAGGATGTATTGCCAAGCCTTTGAAGTAGTAAAGACCATTCCGGAGTTCACCCAATCCAATCAACTTCCTCATGGCAAGGTCCTATAGAGCACAAAATGTGGAAAAAAAGAGAACAGCACAATTAAGTTCTCGAGCAAGTTTACTTACTAAAACAAGATTGCAAGTAAAATTAGGAGCATATAAAATACAATGCATGATAATATCATTAGTCAAAGTAACATCACCATATGAATGTATAGGTATATTGACTCAATTAGGTAGAGTAATTGGGAGTACATTATCAAGGGGTTCAATATCATGAAGAAAGGACTTACAAAGGTTAAGTGTTCGGAAGCACCACTATCAAGGATCCAAGATTGATGACAAAAATCAAGAGAGGCCTTACCAACAAAATTTGTGGCACTTTGAGTCTTATCTTGTCCAAGAAGAAAAATAAGTTGCTTATATTATATAAGAGAAAGACCCGGTATTAGGAAGATTCTATCTGTATTCAATAATATAGTAGCATTCGCGGCAACTCCTCCTTGGTGCTGACTACAAATCTCGGCTCCATTACCTCTACTCTTAACTCGATCTTTGGATTGCCATCCAGATGGGTACCTAATTTAGGGATGGCAATGGGTAGGGTTTGGATCAGATATTATACTATCCATCCCTAAATCCAAATTTAATATCCTATATCCAAATCCTATCCAATATCCGATCGGATAAGAAAAAAGATATCCATCCCCATAATTCATCTCCATACCTAATGGATTCGAAGATACCCGAGGGTAACCCATTTTTCCATACCCAACCCATACCCATTTATACCCAAAAAAAGAAACAACCAAAATAATTTTAAATAAAGATGGAAGGGCATTATTTTTAAATAAAACAAGACCACCTCTATTAGAACTTATTCAAAAAGATAAAGAATTTAAAATTATAATATTTTTAAGATATAAAAATATTAATTATCTTATTCTATAATAAAAAATATTAAGTGAAAAAGAAGCTTGAGATACTAAAAGATAATGAGAATGAAGAAAAAATATACAAATATAATTTAATAATTGATGAAACTAATATAATTATTGTATTAACTATAAACTATAATATATATATATATATATATATATATATATATATATATATATATATATATATATATATATTCGGATTTGGATTTGGGTTTGGGTCTGGATTCGGATATTACCTATACCCATAGGTTCGGTTCGGGGTCGAGTTTGGATTTGGATAAAAAATAGCACTATCCATACCCGTGCTACAGTTTTTGAATTTTTTTTAAATCCAAACCCAGTCAAACCCTATTTTTTGGGTTGAATTGGGTTTGGGTAGGGTGCATACCCATCGGGTCAGATCGATTTTGTCATCCCTAACCCAATTAGCTCGAAGCGTCTATCACGGGTATGTCTTATCTTCTTGCAGTGGTCGCACCGAAAAAAATTTTTATTCTTTTTCTTGGAGCGGGTCTCCTTATTCGCCCTTTTTGTCATGAGCTTAACAGTACGAGCCGCAGCTTCGGATTGAAAAGTTCGAACTCCAATGACTTTCTTCTACTTTTTACCTCGAATCAATAAGGCATATACCTTATTAACTGTTGGTAATGGCTCTATGGACAGCAGCTGATCTCGCAATGTGTCGTAGGTATCATTGAGGTCGAAAAGAAACTAATGTAGTCTCTCTTTTTCTTTCTCAACTTGGATCTCTCTAGTGGCTCCACAGGAACAAGTCGGCACCTTGGAATAAGTAGCAAGTTCCTCCCACAAGTCATGAAGATGGGCATAATAAGTGGCAATAGTCATGTCATTGCCTTGCTTGAAACTCCAGATTTGGATTTTTAACTCATGAATGCGAGGAGCATTACCTTGAGAGTATCTTTCCTCAAGATCGATCCAAATATCTCGAGTACTTTCAAAAAAAGAAATGCTGTCATAGATTTTTGGTACGATAGAGTTATAGATCCATGACATCACCATACCATTAAATTATACGTATTCCAAAGAAAATGATCCCACGATCCATCTATAGGTCATGCGAGTATCTCATCAACGAACCGAATTTTTTATTTGGCTCGAAGAGCAGTGATAATGGCCCTTTGCCATGCAGGATAGTTCAGTCCCTTGAGCAGAGATGTCACAAAGGCTTTCCCAGGATTCTCCAAAGGTGAGATGTAATAAGAAGATGCCGAATCATGCACAGGACTTAAGGTCGATGATGAACCATCCACCATAGATTCAATTGTGGTGCTCTGATCGATTTGATCAGACATATTGATGAGGACAAGATATAGCAACTATTTACCTCCAACTACGTGCAAGAGGACGCTTCAACAATAACCTACTGTAAGTACTAATCGAGAAAAAGACTCGGATCAATTGCAACCTTGCTCTGATACCATGTAAAAGAAATGCCCAAGAGATGAAGAAAAAGGAGAAGAAACATAAGAAAGCAAGTGGAAAAGATTTCTTCAATATATTTCATGTGATATGTACATTCATATATAGAGGTGAAGAATAGAGAAACAGGCAAGAAATTGAAGAGATTATAGGATCAATCACGTGATCCTCCCAATCCAAAAATATGCCATAGTAATTATAAAATATTCTAGATAATGGACATTCTTAATATTCTACAACATATCATTATAAAAATATTTTAAACAATGTACATTCTTAATATTCTACATATTCCTTAATATAGGTAGTGCACATTCCTAATAGCGACGTGCCTATTGTTCCCCTCTGAATTCGAGCAGTGAGGTGCCTGCAACTTCTAACGCTTAGTTTGGCGGTGACGGAAACCCACAACTTCCTACAAGCAAGGTTGAGGGCTTCACTCTGGCACCATCGGTGAACGTGATGTACATGTCAAGTACATTCGGAGGGGGACCTATGGTTGCCAAGGATCCAACGGCGCTGCTTCAACTCGTTGTCGATCAAATCAGTGATGAAGTTTGGTTTCTCCGTCAGGGATTTGAGAAACCAAGCTTGTTGCGTTTGTTGCTACAGCACCTACCAGATCAAGTGGTTATCCAGGTTTGAACACCTCCTTTCTTTTCTTTTCTTTGTTTGGATAAAATCTCTATTTCATCCTTTATTTCTTTCTCAACTATCTTTTGCATGCGTCAACGATGTCTAAATTTTATTCATTTGAACTAGCTTGATAATTTAATTTGAACAATGTCTAATGCAATCCATAATTTGATGATCTTTTTGTTTGGAGAACATTGAAGATCCAACTAGATCTAAGATTTTGGCCCATTAATTTGCATATCTCTGATCTAGTGGGAGGAAAAAGAACTGAAAAATGCTTAGTAATTGTGTAGAAAGTAAATTAATGATAGTTGTTTGATGGAGTATTTGAATGGAGAGAAATAATCAAATTTTTTTGAAGAGGATAAGCTCAATCCATACCACGTTGCAGAAAACTCTTCATTTTTATCGGCCTTGAGGTCATCTTTAGTCAGAGGGGAAGAAGAAATTATATGTGCAACTCTGGGACCGGCTTGCTTCACTTTCTACCCATAATTCTATACATCCGTCTTCAATTTCATCCAACATGGTGATCTAATCTCTGGTTTGGTTCTTTTACGTTTTTCTTATGCTTGTTTTCTACTGCTTGATCCTCTCTATGAAACTTCCTTTATTTCAAGAGAGCAAGCAAGATTCTTTTTTCATTTAATAATACTCGGAGAAAATATTTATTTCTTTCCATTTCACCTCAAAAAAATAATGCAATCTTTTTACCCAAAATAAAAAAATGCAATCCAGCCAGTTCACGTCATGGTCAAGAGCTCGAGATGTAATTATCCATTTGAATCACACAAAAGCCTCTTGAAAAAGGGGAAGCCAGATCCCAATGCTTTGGACATTATACTTTGGCACCAGGCATCTTCTTTAAATCTTCGTTGGTCATAAATTTTTGAATGTTTTCCTCTCCTTTACTCTATCACATCGAAAGACTTCAGAGTTCAAATGCGTCCCTAAGCTTTTGACAGCATCCTTGATCCTTTTCTCAAACACTTATATTAGTTTTTTATTTTAACAAAACTTGGGGAGGGGTGCTAGTGATTATTATGCAGTTTCTCAGGTAGAAGAACAAAACAACTACTCTCTATAAAAAAATAAAAAATAATTAAAAAAAACTTTCAAAATAACACCTAAGTTACATTACACCTACTAAAATATCAATTCCTCTACTTTAAAGCCTATTAATTGCTGAATCAGCGATAATTGATAGGAGAACCATGGAAGAATAATAGCAGAGATATTTCACTTAATAGGAAATATGGTATATGTGGTGTTAGCTGTGAACTGAAATATGGTCGTCGCAGAAATGCAATCCAACAATGATGGAGTAGTTATATAATTAAAATTTGATGTATATGCTGGCATTACTTATATATATACACACACACAGGATCTATTAAATATTATTTAATTATCAAATTATTGATATATAAATTTTATTATTTTTCTATCATTATATATTTACTAAAAATTGTTTTCATTTTTACTCTGGTATGCATGGATGGGAAACTCTTATTAGGCTGCAAAACTCATATCCTTTCTACTTTTAAGGTCACAGGATGCTTCGTGTTTGGCTTTGATTTCGGATCACCAATAAAACGATGAATAGTTTGAGAATCACCAATACCGATCAAATGGTTGAATTGGTAACTAGATAGTTTTGTTACGTATTGATGATAGAAGTATTTGATGCGAATTGAGAATATTGTTATCCAGTAATGAAGAGGATGTTTTGAGAGAATAATTCGAGTTGTATCTTTCACGTGAAGGAATGATTGAGCTCTTTGGTGACATCAACCATGGGACTGCATCCTGCGAACCCCAAGCTCTTTCATGCATCACTTACATTTGGATCCGAAAGCAATCATTGCACCATCCGACAATGGAGTGTTTATTAAAAAAAAGCTTCTGAAGGCAGCTCTCAAAGGAATTATTTTTTCAACATGCACAAAGTGCCATGCTATGATAATCAATGTGAAACAGGTTTATACGATAATTTTGCTTCGTCAGCAAGCCTCCATGGCTCTCCAAAACACTCTTCACCCTTTTTATCTTTGGAAACATTTGGAATGGGAGAAGATGATTGATGGACATCATGAAATTTAAAATTGCGTCTCCTTTTTAGTGCTTCTTGAACTCTATAAACCGAGAGAACAATTTTTTCATGCAAGTAATGGCACATAATGTGATGCATTATTTTATTCCATATTATGATACTTTATGCTACTAGCAATACTATATCAAACACATTAATGAGTACATTGGCATAAGTCTATTCTAAAACAGTCATGGAATAGCATGTGCCAAACATGAATGTAGAATGATTTGACTAGGTATAGCCTATTCCAAACTTATATCCATTTTGCAAACTATGTTTAGCTGGCCTAAAACCTTGCTCTAGTCCTCACGCAACAATCGAAGACCACCTAAACGAGTCATGAAATATACTACCTGCATGGTGTGTATGCAAGCTCCGCATGGGAAAGTTAAAAAGAAAGGAAAATTTTCGGTATGTAACTCGCTCAGTTCTATCATGGGAAAAGAGGGAATAGTCGGGCAAGCAATCTGTGCAGCACGAGCCAAGTAGTTCGTGAAGAAGGCTGTCTTCCCTAGAGGGGAGTCGGGATCGTGGATTAAGGGGATTCCTGAACGATGCCGAACAGGATCTCTCATCTTCGTACAGCACAACTGTGGCATTTGGGTATTATCGAGACCTATAGAATCCCATTGGCCATTGCTCGGTTCTCCAATGGTGTTGTTTCCTCACTTACCGTGAAGAGAATATTACTCCAGCTGTTTGGCTTGCAAACATTAATCGGTTCGTTGATCTATAATCATCTTCAATGGAGCCATGGAAAACGAAGCAGTGCTTTAGAAACTGAAAATTTTTGAAACCAGCACTTCTAATTAAAAAAAAAAAAAAAAAAAAACTTCTAAAGGTAGTCCTAAATGAAAATACGTTTTCAACAAGTACGCGGCGCGGTGTACATGATTACTTTGTACAGCGGGCGTGACCTCTACCTCGATCCTTAGAGTTAGTTCTTGCCGGTGGCGGTGATAGCCAGGTACGCTCGAACTTCCATGTGAAACCGGTCTGCATGATAATATGCCATGTTTACCCCTTTTGATATTTTTCGCAGAGAGCCATCGAAAGTTCTTCTGACTGTTGAACTTTTCTTGCGAGAAGCTACGGCAATGTTCGACCTTTCCTGAAATTTTAGCTAATAAGGTGGTGTGAAGGATGGAATGGGGAATGGTGGATACCTTGCTTCAGCTCTCCAAGCAAAAGGACAAGCATATGGAAGCCTTGGTATCTTATTTCTGGTAAATGATGCATGCCTTGCTACCTTATCAAAAGCAGCGACAGAGAGAAGGAAAAAGAAAAGAGAATCTGGCACCAAACTAGCGAGAAGCGCCTTTATTCTTCATAGGAAACTAAAGTCGTCCTCTTCATAAATCTGGCCCATTGGAGACACCCCTCCACCCCCAGGACTCGATGGAAGCCATGCTCTGCCTCCGCGTGTCCCACGCTCCGGCATGCAGGCCGGACTGCCTCCTCTCCCACCCGTCGCGGGCGAATCCCCTCCTCCGCCGCCACCTCGCCTTCCCCCACGGAGGCGCCCGGGTGGCGGCGGGGCTGTGGGCAGTTTGGCCCCAACCGCCGGCATCGCCACCTCCGGCGGGGGAGGAGGCCAGCAGGGGACGGGCGGAAGGATGGCATCGGCGACGCGGAGCTGCGGTGGGCACGACCTTGGTCCTGGTATGCGCCCTGCGCGCCACCTGTTTGAAGCGCGGGGGGCGTGCCTATAGTTCCCTTCCGAATTCGAGCGGTGACGCGCCCCCGGCTTCTAATCAGGAGCAAGCCGGTGGCGGAAACCCACAACTTCCTGCAGACGGGGTCGAGGGCTTCGCTCTGGCACCATTGGTGAACGTGATGTCAGGCATATTCGAAGGAGCTGTGGCTGTCAGGGAGCCACCCGCGCTGCTTCAGCTTGTCATCGATCGAATCGGTGACGAAGTTCGATTTCTCCGTCAGAGATTCGAGAAACCAAGCTTGTTGCGTTTGTTGCTGCAGCACCTGTCCGATCAAGTGGATATCCAGGTTTGAACACCCCCGTTTTTCCTTTCCTTTTATTTTCTTTTCTTTCTTTCATTAAAAGTATTCTCTATTTCTTCCTTTATTTCTTTCTCGACTAGCTTTTGCATGCGCCAAGGATGTTTCAATTTTATAATTTAATTTGAGCAATGTCTGATGCAATCCATAAGAAGGTCGGTTTGCGTCACTAGTTAGGAGGTCGGAAAGACTTCCGTATTCAAATATGTCGCAAGCCTTGTGACAACTTCCTTAGTCCTTTTCTCAAACACCTATATTTTTTTTTTATTTTTATTTTAACAAATTTTGAGGAGGGGGTACTGGTGATCATGCCAACATAGCACCTAAGCTCTCCTATTTGGAAGAAGATTAGCAAGCAAGTTGGGGTGTTTTGGAACTGCATTTCTTTCAAGATGGGAGATGAATCAAACACCCAATTCTAGGTGCTTGTCTGAAGATTTGTATTCACAAGCCCTAAAGCCTAACTACTCGGTGGCATCCCAATGATCCAAGACCAAGAGATCCTCGTCTTGGCATGTTAGCCTTAGAGGGCCGTTAACAAGGGAGCAAGCATCTCAGCTTGAAGTTCTTCGTGGTTCCCTCTGCACCATTAGACCGTCTTGACTTGGCGATGTGCCCTCCTGGAAGCTCCCTTAGATCGGCATTTTTACCATGGATTCTTACTACCTTTTCATCAATGATGGCGGCCTGATCTACCCCTATTACAAAACAATTTGGAAGGCAGCTATTCCAGAAAAGGTCTGAATCTTTCTTTGGCTGGCTCTAAGAAGCAGATCGCAAGCAAAAAGAAAAGGATGGCAATTAAGCTCTGGTTGTGTTATGTTACCATGGGAAGGAATCTGGCTGTCATTTTATTCTCAAAGTTCTCTTTGACCCAGCGCATTTGGAATGCTATTAACGTTCATCGAAAAGAACTTGTTGCTGAATCAGAGATAATTGGTATGAGAACCATTGAAGTCTAACCCCGGAGATTTCTCATTTCATTGGCCCATTAAGTATTTTTGCTCCTCTTCTATTGTTCCTTTGCGCTCTTTTGCTCAAAAGCAATATTATCATTGGGCTTGGTGACTGGGTGAACACAGTTTGGTACATCCGTGCATGAGATTTTTGGTTTTTGCAATGAATGTGAGAGAAAATGAGAAGCATGGATAGCTATGATATTATGAATTCTTTATGTGTGTGTCTCTATATATATATATATATATATATATATATATATATATATATATATATATATATATATATATATATTTGCTTCTGAAACTTTGGATTTTGAGAGAGAGATGATTCTTGTCGTCAAGAATCAAAATAACAGTTATCATTGCTCTGCAAAACTAGCTTCAACTATGCGTATATTGGAAATCACATATGTGAAGCACACTCAATTATTCTGTTGGTGTTTAATTGCAGGAGCACTCTTGTTGGGAAGCCAGTTACAGAGGACTGAAAACAACAAGTTCAATATATGCAGAATGGTGGGTACTCCCTGAAAATGAGAGGAAATACAACCTAGGATTGTTATTGACCCAGATATTCATCAATCAGGTGATTCTCCTCGCACATCCAAAAGGTTTTGTACACACTGCATATTCTAACGGACGATTTCCATAAAACAAGTTAATGATGACAAATCCTTATATAGTGAAACAAACATTCAAGAGGATTAAATAACAAATTAAGAACAGAATTCTTGGGTTCACCAACTGGCACTCCCTCTCAAAAAATCAAATGAGTTTAGAAAACAATTTTTTTCCATCTCTTTAGAAAAAAAACAAAAAAAACAAAAACAAAAACTTCTCCTGTTCTTGGGCTTTCCTAATATCACAGTGTGTCAGGGATGGATATAGCTATTAAATTGAGACGAGAGAGCACGGTAGATATTAGCCAAAAGGATAAGGATGATGCAAGTCTAGAGAATATCATGTACCAAAATAATTGATTAGGCAAGCTAAGTTGCAATAGTGGTGTCTCCAGCACTATCTTGGAGATGCTTGGATGTTCGAAATTTTAACGTAGAAGGATGACTCATCTTTTTCTTCGAAGTTTCGAAAAAGTATATTTGGATGTTTGATTATTTTGTCCATTACATAACTCACCATGCAACTAGAACTTTTAAGAAAAGATGCAACTAGAAGTTGCGCTGAGCATAAAGCCAAGATTAGATGACAATTATTCACAAGCCAATTGTTAATGAAATTTGAAAAGATGCAATTGAAAGTTATTTTCCTTTTCTTGTTCACAAAGTATTGGGATAATCAACCTCTTCCATTTCTCCAACTTTTTGGTTTGATTCTTTATGTCTTCTCATAAGCAAATAGTTCATCCTTTGACAACCTGATGCTGCATCCAGACAGGACCTTAATGAAGTCTGAGCCCATAAATTACAATCATAATGAGGTTCAGTACATGTTATATAATCCTCCAAAACACCATCAAAATGCAGAGAAAATGAGTTATGAGACTTGGATTCTTTGATGAACACATCTTTTCTTTTGCATGCACTAGAGAAAAATTCTTGATTTGAACACAAAATTATAGCATTCCTAGTATATTTCTCAAAGAGAGAGACAGAGAAACATATACACACCCGAAGGAAAGAAAAATTGAAAATTTCTATCCCTATAATTATAGGTGGAATAAAGCTTAAATCTGTTTTTCATCTTGTTTACCTTTCTTGTCTACCAAAATATAAGAACTTGGTGGTGGTAATATCACCTCAAAGGCACCTAATCATCTTGCAACAAATACCAAATGATGAAAGTGAGTTGTATCCAATCAATGTGCTTTAAAGTTTGTGAGTTATGCTAACAATTGATGGTGAGTCTATTATTATTCGTTATTTAAAAGTAAAAAAAGGTGCTCCAAACCTTGGTGAACATAATTTTTCAGCATTTCAAAATGATGAAATTTTAATGGTTTCCTTGCATGTGAAAAGTTTTAGTTGTTGTTGAAGTTGCACTTCATGCTATGCTGGGTTTAAAATTTACGATATTTTCAACTCTATAACCTCATTGCAGGGAAACTACAAAAAGGCTCAGGAAATATGCAAGCATATTATCAAAGATTCACCCGAAATGGATCCAAGACCTAAACTCCTTATGGTGAGTATAAAACATATTCCAGCATCCATATGTCTTGCATAGATAAATTTGTTCAGATCATTCATGGTCAAAATCTTATGCCCAACGCAGAATCCATAGAGAAACTATACTCATGGATTTCATGCAATAGCCCATCCAAGGGACACGTCTCGTTTCTGCAAAACATTGAAATAGTTGGAAAAGGGCTACCTGACTATGATCATTATGAATATATATATATAGGTAAGCAATCAATTATAATATCATTTAAAATCGTGACCTGAAAGCTCGTCTAAGAGGTCATCCCTCTTTACTTAGCAACTAAAAATTCTGAATTTGAAACCATGCATCCCTAAAATTTTGGGATTGGGTAACATGGTGCTTATGGGTCTCCATCTCTCTCTCAAAAAATATAGTATGAATATACAAGCTCTCCTGATTCATAAAATCTTATCATTTTGCTAACAAATAGAGTTGGCCCTATTAAAAATTGTGGTATAACTGGGTCGGATTTTTGCCTGCCAGGCGAAGGATTTGGTTTCTTTGTGCAGACCTAAACTCCAATTGATATCCTTATTTAAAAGACTGCCAAAATCCCATTTCATCTGCATAAAATAAAAGATGTAAACTCTAGTGCATCGGCCTTCTAGCTGTGGAATAGCCTGGCGTTGCTAGTGCATTGCCCTTCTGGCTGACGATCTTTTATAACTCTGTATGCCTCATCCTGTAAACTCTTATACACTTCTTGTTCACCTAATAAATAAATAGGAGGAAGCGCCTCTTGCTCCCTTCTTTTCCTTTCAGAAAAAATAAAAGATGTAAACAATTTCTGGACCCATATCTTTGATCGGAGATCTCAACTTTTGGAGGCTGAAACCTTTTGTTGGTGCTTGTGGATGCCTGCCAGGCTATTATAAAGACGATGCTGGCAATGCAAAGGATGTTGGATCCAGGAACGACAGAAGCTGATTTATTGATCATCAAGAATATGAGAGATGAGGCCATGAAACAGTGGGAAAACTATTGTGATGCAGCCCAAAAACATTCAAAACCACCTGATACAAATGATAATTAATCAAGCTTCCATCGGCTCAAGGTGCAATCAGGTGCCAATGTCCCTGAAAAATGCTCGTGGTCCATGGGGAGTCTCTCTCTCTAGCGTATATTGCACTTTGTTATTTCTAATTCAAATTCTAAGGCCGGGACTTTCATAAGCATTTGATGTAACTTTTTGTTTAAAACTATGTACTCATCTTTTTCTTTGTCAATTGTCATGTTATTTGGGTATAAAAGGCTTTATATGCTTTTGAAGCAAAAGTTTTGAAGGCCACCAAAGTTTGCCTCGATCTATTGTTCCCTACGAGACTGGCACTAGAATTTGTTCATCTAACAATTCAAGGATATCTTTTATATTTTTTCTTTAATTTTGATCATACTTGGCATATATTAATTAAGCTAGATGTCCAAAAAAAAAACTCAATTGCTACAGTAATCGCCACGTGCATGAGATTGCAATGTCATGGCAAATATTACCCAATTTTGACAGCAAATATGCATGATCCCTGTTGTTGATTTAACTTCCATCCCAATTTCATCTCAATTTTAA
The DNA here is from genome assembly GCA_006176705.1 of Cocos nucifera. Classification (NCBI taxonomy): domain Eukaryota; kingdom Viridiplantae; phylum Streptophyta; class Magnoliopsida; order Arecales; family Arecaceae; genus Cocos; species Cocos nucifera. The sequence continues at coordinate 1,169,218 of QRFJ01000028.1, read as the reverse complement.
TCAGAATATATTTCTTGATTTATAAAAATAAAAAAAAAAATCAAAATCTAATTTTAACCCATACAAGGCTCCTCCAAATGTGATAAGCGATCATTGTAGGTTATGTCCTAGTGGGATATGGCATGCATGCAAATTGCATGGACGATATCCCGGTCTCTAGGTGGGCATTTCTCACATTGGCATGGTCCAAGCCGACGTCAATTATTTGGCTCAATTCACATACAATGCAATGCTATTAATTTGGATTCAATTTAAACCATGTCTTCCGCTTAACAAGTCTGTCACACCTAAGCGTATCTATTGGTGGTTTTATGATTTATATTACATTGTAATTCTGTCAAAGTGTTGATTTTATGTGCTTATACCATTGCTTGTAAAATGGTAGTGTTACCACCTTCTTGCTCAAAGAAGAAGGCTTATAACTATATTCCTTTGATTTGAATGCAAATCTTGTTATACTTAGACTAGTAGCATAGAAAATTAATTGGCCTAGAAGTATGGTCGCGAGGGTTTATGGTATTTTAAAGTTATTTGTAGAAATTTTTAAGCACATATCACGTAGTAATGGATCCAAACAGCCTAAAGCAGCATAGTGCAAATTCTTTAAGTTATTTATGTTTGAATTAACTAAGGATATTATTGTTGTTCTTACCGAGAAGGATGTTGTGGTTATTTCATTAGAGTTTGCTAACTTTTAAGACAACCAATAGTTCCTGTTGGTGCAGAAATCCGTCGCCGCCGGAGGCCGCCGCAATCGAGGCCGCTGGGCGCCGCCGGGGACCTGCAAAACGAAGTCCCGCCCGGAACCGGTGGGGTGGTGGCTCCGGCAGGACCCTCCGACGGTCGAGTTAGTTTCCGACCAACAGTAATGGAGTGCCCGGAATGAGTTCCCGAGCTTAGAGATGTGGAGGGGAGCTTAGAGAGTCGAGAGTTCAGAGAGCTTAGCCTTAGTATGTCGGGAGGGGTCCTTTTATAGCGGAGCTTAGTTGATGGTGACGGCTGTGCCGTCTGGCGGAGAGTCGTCGGACAGCATGGAGCTTGGTACGGGGAGGAAGGCGTCGTCCGGTAGATCGTGGGAGCCGTACTGGCGAGCCGTGGGCCGCATGGAGTCCGGTACGGAGAGGAAGGCGTCGTCCGGTAGGTCGTGGGAGCCATACCGGCGAGCAGTCGGCCGCATGAAGTCCGGTACGGAAAGGAAGGCGCCGTCCGGTCTTGCTGCAGGCGACGGTTCATCCAACGGAGTTCGGACTTGTAACAGAGTTCGGCCGAAGGGGAAGCTGGGGGAGTTCGTCTGACCGAAGGGTCGGCCACCTGTAGAGTTCGGCCGCTGAGAGGCCCGGAGAAGCTCGGCTGGACAATTGAAGGACTTCGGTTGCTGGTTGGTTCGGCCAGGGCTCGCTGAGGAGTTCGGTCGCCTAGGGTCGGTCCGAAGGAGTTCGGCTGCGTGGGCTCGTAGGAGAGTTCAGCTGAAGGGAAAACCCGGGAGGAGCTCGGATGGCCGAACGGGCGTCTGGGAGGAGTCCGTCTCCTGAAGAAGTCCAGCGCTTGGAGTCCAAGGAGCTCGGCCGTCAGGAAGTTCGGCTGGCGGTGGGAGTTCGCCCTCTAAGCAGTTCGGCCGAGACCTTGGTGCAGGGGAGTTCGGCCTCTAAGCAGGTTCGGCCGAGACCTTGGTGCAGGGGAGTTCGGCCTCTAAGCAGTTCGGCCGTCTTAGGGGCTCGGCCTGGCGCCTGGCGCTGAAGCTCTTCAGCAGCTACTGGTTACATTGGGCTGAGCGTCGGGCCGGGCTTCGGCAGGAGCGGGATTTATCCCCAACAATAGCCCCCCCACTCCCGAGTTCAAGAATTGAAGGAAGGGAGTACCAAAACAGGCGACTGCCGAAGTCTTCTTCCAGGCTCCGCATTGGTTGCAGCTGAAGCTCGGGGGGGGTTTCATCCCCAGCCAAGATTGACGCTGAAGTTGAGGCTGAGGCTTGGGGGAGACCTCATCTTCAGTCGATGTTTGGAGTTGGGATGGGACTCGTTTCCAGCCAAAATTGGTGAAGTCGACGTTGAGGCCGGAGTCAATGTCGCCCCCCGTGGTCAGAGTCGGAGTTGACATCGCCTTCATCAACCGAAGACGGTTCGGGGGAGACCTCCTCTTTTGCAGTCAAGGTTATGATCGCTTGGGGGAGATCCCGTCTCCCGCTGATGCTGACACCGAAGTTGAAGCTGAGGTCCGAAGGAGACCTCGTCTTCTGTAGTGAAGCTTGCCGTAGACTCCGTGGCTAGGCCTTGGACCTTGCTCACGTCAGGACGAGGTTCTCCTCTTGTTCCCAACGGGCTGTGGGGGCACATGGGGACCGTCGTCCTCGCCTCTCCCCCCATCCCGTCCTTGGTGGACGGGGCCTTCGACTTTGCTCACGCTAGGACGAGGTTCTCCTCCTGTTCCTAGCCGGCTGTGGGGGCACATGAGGACCGTCGTCCTCGCCTTCTCCCCCCATCCCGTCCTTGGTGGACGGGGCCTTCGACTTTGCTCACGCTAGGACGAGGTTCTCCTCCTGTTCCTAGCCGGCTGTGGGGGCACATGAGGACCGTCGTCCTCGCTTCTCCCCCCATCCCGTCCTTTGTGGACGGGGCCTTCGACTTTGCTCACGCTAGGACGAGGTTCTCCTCCTGTTCCTAGCCGGCTGTGGGGGCACATGAGGACCGTCGTCCTCGCTTCTCCCCCCATCCCGTCCTTGGTGGACGGGGCCTTCGACTTTGCTCACGCTAGGACGAGGTTCTCCTCCTGTTCCTAGCCGGCTGTGGGGGCACATGAGGACCGTCGTCCTCGCTTCTCCCCCCATCCCGTCCTTGGTGGACGGGGCCTTCGACTTTGCTCACGCTAGGACGAGGTTCTCCTCCTGTTCCTAGCCGGCTGTGGGGGCACATGAGGACCGTCGTCCTCGCCTCTCCCCCCATCCCGTCCTTGGTGGACGGGGCCTTCGACTTTGCTCACGCTAGGACGAGGTTCTCCTCCTGTTCCTAACGCGGCCGAACTGCTTCTTTCCTGTCATCGCATAGATTTCGCATCCAGAAATAATATTTGCAGAGGGGAGGATTTTACCGAAGGGAAGTCGTGGACAGCGCGCTCTCGTTTGAGGGGTCGACGGGGTGTTGTTCCTCGGAGCTCCCTCGAGCAGCAAGTCCCGTCCAGACGACCTCCTCTATCTCCTGCCGGCCTTCATAATTTGGACCATGCTTCTCTTGACTTTGTCGCTGGGGATGACAATCACCGATGTAGCTAGCTCCTAGCTCCTCCCCGGGGTGGCGTTGACGACGCCGCGGGACGGCCAACCTTCTTGACCTTTCCCGTTACGGCAGTGCCTATAGCCGATCTTCTCCTTGATCGCACATGTTTGGAGAGGCCGTAGTCCTTCAGGTCTTAGCGGTTGGCTCTCGGCTTCGCCGAGAATTCGAGTTAGAGGAGCGGGTCGTAGTTGCGGAACCTTCCGGGAGGGGGGCTTCGTTCCGTCCTTGCCAGCGCCGAACTTTATTTTGGAGGTTGAGTTGAGGAGTTCGGCTTTCCACCGAGCTTCATTTTACCTCGATGCCGAGCTTTGGGGTGAGCCTGGCTTTTCTTCGAGCCGAACTTCATTCATTTCCTCGAGACCCGCCGTGGGAGAACTTTCTGCTGCTCTTGTTCGGACGAGCTCGAGGGGAGCTCGGCTTTTCTCGCCCGAACTTCGTTCCGCCTTCAGTGAACACTTTGTAGGCGGTTCCTTTGGGGGACATTCTGGAGCGTGAGTTCGGCCTTACTTGTGCCGAACCTCGTTCCACTTTCCCGCGGAAGCTTCCGCGGGAGGACTTCATACTTTTTTGTCGGAGCTTCCTCGCTGACGGGCTCATAGGTGGGTTCGGCCTTCCTCACGCCGAACTTCATTCCGCTTCAGCGGGGGAACTCCTGCTCTCCGTTTCTCTCTTAGGGACGATTGGGCTCCTCCCTAAGGCTGATTCCTCCGTATTTCTTCGGCAATAAGCTTCCGGGGTGGACGACCTCCTCATGCTGAACTCCTCAATTCGGTGCAAGCTCTTGTTGCTGGGAGACGGCGAATCGCTGATGCACCGAGATCTTTCCAGGGGCCATGTGAATGACGCCGTAAGGTGGCCGACCTTCTTGTAGTCTGGCTACGGCAGCGCCCTTAGCCGATCTTTTTCTGCTTCAGGCCGGTACCGGAGGAATTTACCCAGCCGACCCGTTCTGACGAGCTCCTCATCTTTCAATTTGAAGGCTTCCTCCGCACGGGCATATCTCTCGGCTCGAGCCAGCAGGTCGGCGAAGTCCCTGGGATACCTTTTTTCCAGAGAGAACAGCAAGCTATTTTTCTGAAGGCCGCCCTTAAGTGCGGCCATCGCGACAGACTGGTCCAGGTCCCGGACTTCCAATGCCGCGGCGTTGAATCGAGTGACGTAAGTCCGGATGGATTCCCCTTGCTTCTGCTTGACGCTCATCAGGGAATCTGAACCTCGGCTCGGTCGTCGGCTGCTGATGAAGTGGGCCGCGAACCGACTGCTCATCTGGCCGAAAGAGAAGATCGTGTTGGGCTTCAACGCCGAGTACCAGTTCCTCGCTGCTCCCTTTAAGGTAGACGGGAAGGCTCGGCACAGCACGGCATCTGAAGCGCCGTGAAGCAGCATCATGGCCCGGAAGGCCCCCAGGTGATCAACCGGATCAGAAGTTCCATCGTAGCTTTCCAGTTGAGGGAGCTCGAAGGTCGGTGGAACAGGTTCTTGCATGATTTTCTGCGAGAAAGGAGGGTCTGCACAAACGTCGTCACCACGCAAGGGGGGACGAAGTTCTTCAATTCGCCGGTTCATTTCCGAGAGCCTTTGGCCCAGCAGGTCCTCCCGGTCTCTGATCTCCAAGGCTTTCTGGTGAGATGGGCGCAAGGCTTCACCCTTGGTCGATCTATGATCCGAACAAGGGCTCTCCCTCCTCCGCCTCTCCAACCCGGGTATCGGAGGTCGGGCTGCCCAGGCCGGTCGCTCTCGGCCTGGATCATTCGACCTCGGGAAGCCCCGCGCCGGTCGGGCTGGCACTGGGACTTGTCGGTGCAGCACCGCCTGCACCGCCTCCGTGAGACCGCGAACGTGCTGGATGAGCTGGTTGAACTGCTCCGTATCCACTGCGGTTATTGACGGGGGCTGAGTCACCGGGGCCGGAGCAGGGACAGACGGACTCGGAGGGGATCGAGCCGCGGAAGCCGTCGAGCGCCGCGTCGAAGCCCTTCTGGGGGGCATTTCCTCTTTCCAGAGAAGGAATACTGAAGAGGGAGGAGAGAGATCCGGAGCAGGGGAGGGAAATCGTCGCCGAGCACTCCTTTAAGAACAAGGGAACCTCGAAGGTTCAATCCCTTGTTCCCACAGACGGCGCCAATCTGTTGGTGCAGAAATCCGTCGCCGCCGGAGGTCCGCCGCAATCGAGGCCGCTGGGCGCCGCCGGGGACCTGCAAAACGAAGTCCCGCCCGGAACCGGTGGGGTGGTGGCTCCGGCAGGACCCTCCGACGGTCGAAGTTAGTTTCCGACCAACAGTAATGGAGTGCCCGGAATGAGTTCCCGAGCTTAGAGATGTGGAGGGGAGCTTAGAGAGTCGAGAGTTCAGAGAGCTTAGCCTTAGTATGTCGGGAGGGGTCCTTTTATAGCGGAGCTTAGTTGATGGTGACGGCTGTGCCGTCTGGCGGAGAGTCGTCGGACAGCATGGAGCTTGGTACGGGGAGGAAGGCGTCGTCCGGTAGATCGTGGGAGCCGTACTGGCGAGCCGTGGGCCGCATGGAGTCCGGTACGGAGAGGAAGGCGTCGTCCGGTAGATCGTGGGAGCCATACCGGCGAGCCGTGGGCCGCATGGAGTCCGGTACGGAGAGGAAGGCGTCGTCCGGTAGGTCGTGGGAGCCATACCGGCGAGCAGTCGGCCGCATGGAGTCCGGTACGGAAAGGAAGGCGCCGTCCGGTCTTGCTGCAGGCGACGGTTCATCCAACGGAGTTCGGACTTGTAACAGAGTTCGGCCGAAGGGGAAGCTGGGGGAGTTCGTCTGACCGAAGGGTCGGCCACCTGTAGAGTTCGGCCGCTGAGAGGCCCGGAGAAGCTCGGCTGGACAATTGAAGGACTTCGGTTGCTGGTTGGTTCGGCCAGGGCTCGCTGAGGAGTTCGGTCGCCTAGGGTCGGTCCGAAGGAGTTCGGCTGCGTGGGCTCGTAGGAGAGTTCAGCTGAAGGGCAAACCCGGGAGGAGCTCGGATGGCCGAACGGGCGTCTGGGAGGAGTCCGTCTCCTGAAGAAGTCCAGCGCTTGGAGTCCAAGGAGCTCGGCCGTCAGGAAGTTCGGCTGGCGGTGGGAGTTCGCCCTCTAAGCAGTTCGGCCGAGACCTTGGTGCAGGGGAGTTCGGCCTCTAAGCGGTTCGGCCGAGACCTTGGTGCAGGGGAGTTCGGCCTCTAAGCAGTTCGGCCGTCTTAGGGGCTCGGCCTGGCGCCTGGCGCTGAAGCTCTTCAGCAGCTACTGGTTACATTGGGCTGAGCGTCGGGCCGGGCTTCGGCAGGAGCGGGATTTATCCCCAACAGTTCCTTTCATACCACTACTTTCAAGAAGGTAACAACCAAGTTTCAAGGCTTGCTGCTAATACAACACAAACCGAAATCAGCAAACAAGATTGCCATACACATTTTAGGAGTGGCTAATCATGTTTATTGACCACCAAAAAGATAGTGGTACTTTTTTGAAGATCGTCAATAAGGCACCACCTAATCTCGAATAAATAATTAATTCTCCAAAACAGGATTTCTTCATTACATAAACATACCACTTGAAAAAAAAAAAAAAATTGGAGTGCAAACCCTGGATTCACTTCAATGAGGTAAGTAGTATATTTTAGCGATGGGATCTTATCTACTTTCCAAAAAGTACGAGTACAATTATCTGCCATCTTCAGATACACCGGCACTAATTAAGTGCAATGTGTTCAACCTACAATTATCTTATAAGACTGCGATTTATCACTTGGCACCTCTTCTTTTGGCATATACAGATTGTTAATTTGATATGAAAGAATGGTGTCTGAACATTTATTCTTTATTAAAAAAATAATTAGCTGATTAATAAATAGTTGGTATGCCAAATGGAAGGCTAACACTTCATTACCCTTTCGATATAGTGCTTAAACCTAGACTCCATTTTTCATTTACCTACTTCCTGTACTTGTTTCACAAATCCTCAACTGTTCCATAGGGTGGAGAACTGTACGGGGAATGAAGTGGTTTGCCGCGATCACCTGCTATTTTTAATATGCTAATAGTGGTATGCGTTGGATCTCCTCTGTTCAAATATGAACAAGACCTTGGATATATCAGGAGGCCCTGGCCTGGCAATTGATATCTCTTTCCTCAACCATTGCGTGAGAGAGGTTTTATCTTGGACTCAAAAAGAAAATATTTCCGCCTCTGCTCATCATTAAACATATAGAACTAACTGAAGCATTTTGAACTCTCTGGGAGCTTAGTTCAAACTTGTACCAGGAGATGGTAAGGGCTGGATTTTCTTGTTCCGCTCTCAGCTCTACAACATTCTGTTTCTGCGTTATTTTCTTCTTCTCAACTTCTTATCTTCTTCTGCATCATTGCTGTATCCTTTTTCCTTTTTTCTTTCTTTTTTTTTGGCTGAAGTTTAACAAATGAGCGGGATTTCTCCCTCTCCTTTCGATATTTAAAAAAAAAAAAAATGAAAAGAATAAACACATGAAACCAACAAGAACAAGTGGGCCGGCTAGAGGTGGTTTACCCACTGTTTTGATGTGGTGCGCCGGGGGAATGGAGCAGCGATCAAAATTGGTGCGCATCGTCTAATTACCGGGCTTCATACTTGCACTTTACTGATAAAGTTGTTGGGTCCATTTTTAGACCAGGTTTTAAATAAGAAAATTGCTTGAGTATCTCTAACGAAATCACTCAAGCAATCACCACAACATTTCTCTACAAAGGGAGTGATGATAATACACTGCCTTTCTTAGCTACTTAAGCATTCGTCCCCTTTGTATTAGCATCTCGAATTGTGCCATCCATGATGCAAAATGAGTGGTACAAGATATATAACTAAGTTATTTCAATTGAGTTAGTCATATTTCATTTTAGGGGGTCTATTTGAATTTTTCTATAGGATTAGTAGATTCATATATTAGGCAGGCACGGCCAACAAGATTATAAGTTACATACTGAGTTGAGCCTTTATTTATAAAATATCCAGAAATAGCTTTAAAGTGTATATGAAATTGAGGACTATCTACTCCTAAGCTATTTTTGAATATTTTGTCTAGCCCAAATTGTAGTCCGTTGTCTTCTTGGTTGTACTGGCCCAATCCACGTACCCTACGGAATTTTTAGCCCGATCCTTTAGCAATATTCACATAAGCCTGAAGTAATTTCCAAAGCAATTCATGTCACTCCAGGAGCAAGCACGTAGACTACCTTTACAAGCTCACAATTGATTCCAGCAGCCAATTAATATCCGTGCGCAGTTACCCTGCTCTTGGATTATCCTTGCATGTCACTCCAAGATAATCCCACCAAGCACGTGGACCTTCTTTTCAAGCTAACAAATGATTCCAGCAGCCAAGTATCCCTGCAGTGACCCTTGCTCTCTCTGAGATAACCACGAAGAGATCGAGAATAGATACGTTCCTTACAACCAGAGCTAGCATCATCTTAGTATATATATATCGACCTCATGGACCCAAGCCCCTCTTTCCTCTTCTAATACGCAAGATATCACCTCCAATTCTCTTTATTACTCCGCCCACACCCCATCCCCTTCAGTGTCCTGCCTCCATTTTCTTTTCTTTTCTTTCTTCTAAACATATATGCATATACGCATCAATGGCCGCCAGCAATAAGAGGATGGTAGAGATCCACCGCGTCGACGAGCAAGCGTCGGGACCTGGCGGCGATGACGCGAAGCCGGTGTCGGCGTTCGGGTGGATGGGGACGGCTGTGAAGGGGGCGGGGAGCGCCTGCTTTCATATGTTGACGGGGCCGGCGGCGGGGCCGCTCATCCTGGCGTGCGTGTGCGCGGCGCTGGCCTACGGAACGAAGAGGCCGGGGAAGCGGGCGGCCGTTCTCCACCGATCGTTGTCCATCGCGGCGCTCCACGGCGGGGAGGTGGCCTTGGAGAGGATCCTGGACGCCCAGGAAGCGCGCGTCGACGAGGCGGCTCTCCAAAGTGCCGCCGACGAAATGGGGAAGCTGCTCGCGGCAGACCCCCCGACGATAAGCTACAGGGAATTGCATGTAGGCAACTCTCGCTCAAGGGTTTGTACGGTGGTTTGGATTGGTAACGGCTAGTTTGTCAATCATGCCCTGATGGTTTGCGATGTATGTACTGCTGTCGGTGCACTCAATCATGACCGTCATGCTATACATGGATGGTCGTGATTGGCAAACAAGCCATCTCGAGTCCAAAAATGGACTAAAGTGAATCTCGATTCTTGGCTCAAACCAAGATGTTGTCACCCCTGCATGGTTTGATTTTTCAAGTTAAAAATTCTCAAAAAAAAAAAAAAAAAACAAGAACCATCGAATGTTAAAGTAGACTCTATTAGCGTAATATTAACCAAGCTGGTTAAAGGTTAACATTATATTAACCGAGTTGTTAACAGACTCGAAACATGGAACTTCATTAAGTTATAGGCATGATTTTTAATCAATTTTGATAGATAATAGCTTGGTCCTTATTTTTGGAATCTAATACTTTGTGTTCAGAAAATTTAATTATGTCTTTCGATGGCAGAGAGTTGCAGCAAAACTGGAGATGAGTGGAAGGGAGGATCAGGCAATAGAAATGTTGCAAAACGCGGTGAAGGAAGCGGAGGAAAAGAAGCAGCCTCATGAAGCACACATGCTTGAAATGGTGCTAGTTGAAATGCTCATATACAAGGTTCCAATTCATTTAACCTCTCCTTTTTGATGACTTCAGTGCTGTCAAATTTTGTTAATGCAGAAGTCATGTAACCTTTCCTCTTTGATGACTTTATTATACCAATAATAAACAGTAATGGTCATAATCAATGCGAAAACTTAAAGAACAAAATTGCTACTTGTTTATGATTCTAAGCCAGCTATTAATTTATGAATTTGAGGAAACTATTACTCTTGTCACGGAGAATTATTTATTTTATGATTAGCACTGCTAATGTTTTGATTTTGGGCTGAGAAAATAAAAAATCTTGATCAAATCTACAGCTGCAAATGCGTCGGTCAGGATTGGGCCATGCTTGATCCAAACCCTATCTAGTCACCTGATCACACATCCAGGCCAAATCCTTTTACCGATCGAATGCGATGAGGTTGGATCCATGCAAATAATTTTAGACCCAATAGGCTATTCAATTAAACATGACCAGGCCACACATAATATTTAGGCCTGAATTGGGATTAGGTCAAGTTAGGTCTGCTCGAGTTAAGCACTTATCATTTCTTTTATAACTAAGAATAATAATTCTATGCAAACTTTGACATGAAACTAGAATGATGCAAATCTTTCCCAATAGGCAAGAAATCTCAATATGACAATCCTTTTAAGCATTGTAACATTCTAGGTCATCTCCCTCTCCAATCCATAATTATGTTCGCAGGCAAATTAACTAATTGCCTGCTAAGCCTTTGACATGTCTATGTTAACTATTTACTCTTCCTGTTTGCTACAATTTCTTTATCTGTATGTTTGCAAGGGAGAGTACCAGCGGGCTCTACAATGCAAGTGCCTGCAGGACAAGGAAATTTCTGATGCCCGAGGTCCCCTTTATATGGTGAGCTAACCCCTCAAATGGCTTCATTTCTTTCATAAAAGGGATGTGAAGTTTATTTCATAACAAGTTGATTTGGGGCACCATAGGCGATTATTTACTCCATAAAAGGTGATGACGAGCATGCCAAAGAGTGCTACGAGCGTTTTCGAGACATTCGCCGCCGCTTCCATTGTCCTGACTCTATCACAGAGGGATCACCACTTTATGGTATCGTGGTTGATTACGATAAATTTGTGACCACCGTCGACAAACTAAAGAAAGAGATTGATCACGCGAAGACCAAGATAAATAAAGTAAAGCGGGGATGATGAAGGCTCGAGATGGACAAAAGGAGGTTGTTTTATATCAATAATTTATGTGGAACTATATGTTCAATTTTATGAGAGTTTGACAATTTATCTTACATTGAGATCTATGCTGGTTGTAGACAAACTAAAGAAAGAGATTGAGCACGCGAAGACCATGCATGAATAAAATAGAGAGGGGAGGATGAAGGCACGAGATGGACAAAGGGAGGTTGTTTTATATCCATAATTTATGTGAAACAATATTCTTTAATTTTATGAGAGTTTGACTAAATATTTATCTTACATTGAGATCTATGCTGGTTGGAGAGACTATGGTGTTGCAAGTTATGGTCGAACAAATAAATGGATGAAATAAAAACTGAACTATGGTGTGCATGCTTCTTAGCAGTTTATCCCACGCTATGTGAAAGTCAGGAAATTGTGCTATAGCCTAGTGGTTGTACCCGCGGATTTGGAGAAGGGTCTACAATCTACGTACATACCTCAAAAAAAGTCAGTTTAAAACACGCTTCTGATCAAAAATATTTTTTCTCCTCTATAACTTTTTTGTTAGTCTATTTCCTATTTTCTCATTTATTTCTTTCACATTCTATCCAAAGTTAATGCACCGCTAGTTTGTTAGCCTATGCAGTTCAGCATTGACGGAAAAGCAGAATGGGTTGAATTGACCCACTAAAACTTATTTCCATAAAAAAGAAAAAGAAAAAAAAAAAAAGAGTTTCATACATAAGTAGTTCTTGATGGATAAGCTACAAAGACAAAAATAAAATTAAAAAAAATGCCTTGGTCTTCGTTAAACAGAGCACTAACAATAAATTATTCATTCATCGGAATGCCAAAAAGGCTGAAAAAAGAATTATTCTCTTCCTCGAGTGCTTACAAAAAGAATCATGGCCCAAGGAGAGCAGTTCCAACTGGTGCAATCCCACCACCCGGTTCTTGTGCTCTAGAAGTCAATGTTGGTGGCTCTCTCCTATCTGGATGGTGAATATGGGCGGCGTTTTCTTAATTTCTTGTGCCCCATTCCCTCATAACACGCAGGCTTCATGTGCGCTTGCGTGTGGGAAAAGGCCAAAGCCTTAGCCTTAATCGTTGGATTCTCCCCACATCTTTAGAAGGTAGGCCTTGCAGCTGCTCCCGCTGATGTCTCGTGAGGAGGCACTCCTGATCTGCTGCCCAACTCCATCGCGTTTGAGGTTGTGCCTGTACTCCACGGCTATATGCTCGAAAACCTCCACCTCGAACATGTTGATATTGATCTTGGGGCTCATAAGATCTCTCACATAGGCAAAAGCGAGTTGGTCCCTCGGGTTAAAAGCCTCCAGCTCGTTGAATAGAAGGCAGGAGAAGAGGTTGCTACGAAGTCGGTGCCTCCTTATTATAAGTGCGGTGTCTGGAACATCTGGGGCATCATATAAAATAACTAGCAAACGTTAGAACAAGACGAAGAGATTATTGCTGGCTGACATAGATGTAGGCAGAGCTCGTATATAGGGATCACTCTTGTAGGTAAGAGATGCATGCACTTAAATTTTACTCCAAAAGGAGAGTTTGGGGAGCTAGGATGTTTAGAATCTTGAAAGGATTAAGAAAATTCAATGATGATACAAGTGCATACAAATGCAGCAAGCAGGACCAGGGAAACAGCAGTAGCAACAATAATTGAGAGAAATTACACACAGAGTCCATAAATCAGACATTATAACTATTCTCAAAAAGATTCAAGATGCATTTAGTTGAGTGGAAGGTTTTTTTCAATTATTTTCTGGATTTTGTGACTGTGATATGTGCACGGGGACGGGCTTTTATTGTGGTAGTAGAAATCTGCAGCATGTAGTGCGTGCTGTTTCATTTTCTTAAATGAAGTAACGCAGTCTCAATTGTCTCCAATTTCTCACTTAAAAAACATCCATGACACCACCACAACAAAGGCATCATGCTATCTAATGAATTCTGTTTTGCATGCACTGACATAATTGGAGATGCTTCAAAAAAATGAAAAAAAGAAAAGAAAATTGTGATTGGAATACTACTGTGTGAGACCTCCATTAAGCTATAAAACAACACAGATAAGTTACCAACACAAAGATAAGAGATTTTTTTTTCTTTTTTTCGGTTGGCGGTCTGGGGGGCTGGGGTGGGGCAGCAATTTTGAACTCAAATCTTCCTAAAAGAAAAACAGAAGTTAAGCTTAAATAAGTTAAATCACTGCTGTTACATACTCAAGAAAGGGAAAAAGGAATGTTAGCATGTGATTGTGCGTGTTTGTGTACACACACACATAAGCAACAAAAATACATCATGAGAAGTTCTGAATGCTGATCCTTTAATTGAACAAAGTAACATAACAGGTTGACATGCATTAAAGGTTAAGAATCACAGTGTCTAATTAGTAATGCTTCTATTGAAGGAGAAATGGAGACTATTTGGTATTGATGCACTTCCCATGCACTACTTCTATGAGAAAGCATTCATGGATTTCCAAATATATACTTTTGTGCATTCCTATCACAAAGAAAAAACAGAGGATATCTATATGGGCATGCCTCTTAGGCTTTTAACATACAAAGGTGAGTGTGGCACCTGTTGTATACGGGTGCTTGCTGGGTGACCAAGGTTGCAGCCCATTCTCACAGTATGTCTCCATTTGCACTCTCAGAGACTCAATATCTTCCCACTTCTTCCACCTTGCAGTCGCCATCGCCTCTTCCATTGTGTGGACGTTAAAAGGATGCTTGGAGATAGCCATGTCCGCATCCTTTGATATCAAAAGAGAATGGATCAGCAGCAAGGGGTCTACTGTGAGCTGAAGCTTTGCGTCCAACCAGATGCTGAATTTAGAATGTGGGAAGAGCCTGTGAATCAAATGCTTTGGGATCACTCCATTCATGGCAGGGTTATCATAAGGCAATTCACTGCTCACGACCCTCACTATCCTCCATGCTCCGATCATGCCGACGTTGTCCCCTTCCGTGTTCGTAAGGATGTTGTGGGCAGCAAGGCCTCTGAGAGTGGAATCATCTATGAACATAAAGAAGCAAACAGAATGTAATGTCTGGGCGCCTAAGCCTTTTGGTTGCCGAATTTTGTCATGGTTGCTGAAGATGGCCGATGCCACAACCACTCCATCGCAATGCTCCATGGCCAATCTGTCTGCATTCAAGGCCCACACACAGAGCATGAGGGAAACAAACAATCTTATTTTTTTAGGGTAAAATTGGATATACTAAACCAATCTAATGAAAAATATATCCGTATGAATCAGAAAATAAAATATGAAATAATCTAAAGGAATTTTCGATGCAGCAATCCAGAAAGTTATTCTTGTGAAAGCGGACTGCAGGGAGGAACTTTCCTAACTCATTAACTAGATTTTTTTAATTAAAAAATTGACATCTGGAGCAATAAAGCAATTTTACAATATAAAAATCTCTTTGTTCCGAGCGAAGGATTTCTTTTCCAGAATCAAAATTCAAGGTTCAAACATTATGTTCTTCACAAAATAGAATTGAGGGAGTTCGGATATTTGGTTATTTTTTAATTTCAAATGATTGTCATCCAATATAATTCTGGAAAGGAAACCCTTTTTCAGAAAAATCCAATCCAACTACTAATCCGTCATTATTCATCCTCCGAAGTATCCATCCAAAATTGTACAATTATTATGAAAAGGGAAGAATGATTCGGATAGAATTCATGAGTCATGGCCAATAAATAATTCTAAGGTTTAGAAAGAACTAACCAGATTCCCTGACGGGGAATTCCTTGAGGAATCCACACGGGACCTCCACCTGATCATCATCGGTGTGATTATAGAAAGACTTCCTCTCCTGCGTCGAAAAATTCCCCGCGAAGCTGCTTTCCCTGCCCACCATGTATCTTAAACCAGGGGAGGAAGGAGCGGACGACAAGGAATTCCAGCAGAGATTACGGATTTTCTCGAAAACCTCGAGGTAGTCTGATCAAATAAGACGGGATCCGATGATAAAAATCGAAACTTGGATCGAGATAATCGATATTTGGATCGGATTTCGAGAGAATTCACCTGAGAAGCGAACAGGGGAGTGGCATGTGGAGAGGGTGGTCGGCAAGGCGTACTTGTGCTCGCCGTAGCTGGAAGGGTAGGAGAAGAGCTTGGTGTTGGGGATGAGGGGAGGGCCTCGGAAGAGGCATCCCGTCTGGGAGATGGAGACGTAGATAGAGAAGGGGAGAGTGGTGAGGAGGTAGAGAAGGGAGAGGCAGAGGATTTTGGATTGGAAGAGGAGAGGGGTTTCAAACCTTCCCATCACATGTCTCGCCGAGCAAACCCGGTGACTTCTAGCTATATAAAACGTCTCCCTCCTCCCACTATTTTCCACTCACGCCACATGAACCTTGTGGCATCAAGAGCCACCGGTTCAGCTGCCCATGCATGAAATGGAGGGCTATCAACCAATTATATTTAGAAGTACAAATTTACTACGATGCACGGATACATTTTACGGTCTCAATATCAAGATGGACAACCATCAAACGAAACGATCCATGACTCTATATTTTATGATCCATGACATGCATTATTTGATGATTATTTATTTTTTGATGATGGTCATCCAAAGCTGTATAGCATCTACACCGTAGAAAATTTAATTATACATTTGGCATATTAATTATATTTGGCATGACAATGTAATGGATGATCATCTACGATTAATACGAACGACATGTTACACATCCAAACATGCAGGACCTCCATGGTGCAAAATACCCACCATAGAACTCACCACGTCCGTATGCTACTTGCTGTCATACTCATGAGTGATTTGTATTTAAAAAGGCTTTTATATGCTTCCACCGAAAACTAGAAAACCATTCTGATTCTTTAATAATTAACAGGAAAGTAATTATCGCAAAATAATCTAGAATAGACACCAGAGTGGCCCTATAGCTGTGCACATCTATTTGCATGCCTAACATCGTGTGCTGATGTAGCTGTGAACCAATTTGGCTGTCAAATGTTGCAAGCTATGCAAATTTTGAAATTTATGTGAGCAAATTTGGTACTAAAGAACCGGTATATCGAACCAGAGTGGGCAAGCGGCTCAAAGCTTGCCATGCCATTTGCTCCAGTAATCTGCAGGGTTTGGGATTACTTGATGCAAATCTAGACACAAAAAAACTGCACCAGATACCTTACTGACTCTCAAACCCATTTACTTTTTTGATGAAAAGGGACTCCAGTCCGTTTTCGTCTGGCAAAATTAGACCCAATCTAAGTGCACAAGTCTTGAACTGGCTAAAATGGTCCAATATGGTAGAAAATAGTTCCTAATGCATAGCTCTCAATCGATTTAACCTGACCTGATTGTCCTGCAGCAATAGCTTTAATTTCCTCTCTACTGAAATAAGAACATCCACAGTTTGGTATGCAGGTATCACAAGACGAATAATGCAACGGATTGAATGACCTCGTCTGTTACTGTGGATGGGGATTGGAATGATGTCTCCTTTTTGTCCGTATTCTTTGAGGATTTTTTTTTTTAATTTTTTGAATTATACCTATATTAAAACTATATGTAGTGATTCTTTTATTAAAAAAAAAAAAAAAAAAACTCGAATAGAATACTCTGACGTGCAAAACCCTGTTACATAATTCTCCTTAATATTTATCAAAGTTGGTACGGAGAATTGGTGCGGTAATTTTGTGCTTCGGAAGTGAACCTAACATGGGAAGATGGAACATTTTTATAAAAGCGTTGTAATGTTTGGTCGGTAGGCGGTTCGGACAGATGGGATATTGGCCTTTCCAGCCAGCTAAATTAATTCCCGGCCCTACCACGATAAAGTGCCTGGATTCTTCCATCGCAGGAACAACCTGGGTCTCTTTGCCCAAGATTGCTTACCGCAGTGTGGGAAACTAACCTGTTTTCTTGTTCTTTTTAAGTCATCCACCGTTACGGCGGGCACATATTTGGAAACTCGAGGGCCAGCAAATGGGCCAACCATCCAGCGCAGACTTTGCATTTTTTTATTCAGCCATTAGATGTATTAGTATAAAATTTAATCAACATCGGATCAAGCTAAAGTTGAGAAAAAAGAGATCGCCATCAGTGACCTATAAAATAAAGTCCCATCCAGAGTCAATAGTGATAGCTCTAATAGAATCCTCCAATAATCAAGTCAGCTCTTCTAGCCAATAAAAATAAAGTACTCAAAAAAGAAGTTAGTAGAATTTTGGAAAGAAAAAGAAAGCTTAAAGAAAACGTATCTAAAGGATTCTTTTTTATAGACAGAGCCTGTAGCAGACTGATAGTGATAGTCATAACCATCCGGTAGTAGACCGCTCGGAGCCGCATGAAATTTATTACAGAGAAAGATGTGTTGCCAAACTGATAATGACAGTCATAACCGTCCGATAGTGGACCGTTCGGGACCACATGGAGTTTGCTATGGAGAGAAAGGTATCGTCTGTAGCAGACAGATAGTGACAGCCATAACCATTTGGTAGTCGGCCGCTCGAGACCGCGTGGAGCTTACTACGGAGAGAGAAGTGTCGCCTGTCGTGATGTACCCGTTCGTCGAGATTTAATAGCCGAAGTTCGGAGGAAGCAGGCATTGGTTGGTGAAGAATTTTGACATATATCAATTTCAGGGGAGTTCAGACTCCTAAAGGAAATACAGCTATAGGGGATCATCCGTAAGGAATGCTAGCTAAAATTTAAAAGTAATCCGCTGGAGGAATCCGACTGAAGAAGAGATCCGTAAGGAGTTCGGCCTCTGGAGGTATCCGATCGAAGAAGAAGTCCGAAAGGAGTTCGGCTCCTAGAGGAATCCGACTAAAGAAGAAGTCCGGAAGGAGTTCGGCTCCTGGAGGAATCCGACTGAAGGAGAAGTTCAGAAGGAGTTCGGCCATTGAAAGAGTTCGACTGGGGTTCAGCCGTTGGAGAAGTTTGGCTGGGATTCGACCACTGAAGGAGTCTGACTGAGGTTTGACTGTTGGAGGAGTTCGGCTGGGGTTCGGCCACTAGAGGAAGAATTTTCAATCAAAGCTCTTCCATAATTATCAGTTGCATTGGGCTAAGCATCAGACTGGACTTCGACGAGAGTGGGATTTATCCCTAACAATAGTCTTCCTACTCTCGAATTCAAAATTCGAAGTAAGAGAGTATAAAAAAGATGACTGTCGAAGTTCTTTTTTGGGCTCCGCATCCATTCAGATTGAAGCTTGGGAGGGATCTTACCTCCTGCTGAGGTTGAAGGAGATCTTATCTCCTGTTGAAGTCGAAGCTCCTGAAAGCTCGGGGGAGATCTTATCTCCAGCTGAGGTTGAGGAGATCTTATCTCCTATTGAGATTGATATTGAAGCTCGGGGGAGATCTTATCTCTAGTCGAGATTGAAGGAGATCTTATCTCCTATTGAAGGATTGGAGCTCGGAGGAGATCTTATCTCCAACCGAGGTTGAAGAAAATCTTATCTCCTATTGAAGGGTTGGAGCTCGAGGGAGATCTTATCTCCAGCCGAGGTTGAAGGAAATCTTATCTCCTATTGAGGTTGACGTTGAAGGATTGGAGCTCGAGAGAAATCTTTATCTCTAGTTGAGGTTGAAGGAGATCTTATCTCCTGTTGAAGGGTTGAAGCTCGGGGAAGATCTTATCTCTAGCCGAGGTTGAAGAAGATCTTATCTCCTATTAAGATTGACGTTGAAGTTCGAGGAAGATCTTATCTTCAGTCGAGGTTGAAGGAGATCTTATCTCCTCTTGAAGAGTTGGAGCTCGAAGGAGATCTTATCTTCGACCAAGGTTGAAGAAGATCTTATCTCCTGTTGAGGTTGACGTTCAAGCTTGGAAAAGATCTTATCTCCAATCGAGGTTGAAGAAGATCTTATCTCCTATTAAGGTTGACATTGAAGCTCGGAGATCTTATCTCCAGTCGAGGTTGAAGGAGATCTTTTCTCCTATCCCGGGTTTCTGCACTTGTTGCTTGTTGCAGACGCCAAGCTCATTGTGGACATCGAACTAGGACCTTTCTTGCAAACCAGAATAAGGTTCTGTCTTTCACATTTGACATAGTCAGGTTGTCATAGAAAAACACATGTAAAGATTCTCCACCAAGCTTCTTCCTTCTCCACGTCTTTGGTCTACGAGGTTTCGACTTTTGCTTATGTTAGGATGAGGTTTTCCTTCTATTTCTAACAGACTGTAGGGACACATTAGGGTCATTGTCAGGGCCTCTCCTCTCACCTCGTCTAAAATGAACGAGGCCTTTGACTTTGCTCACGTTAGGACAAGATTCTCCTCCTATTCCTAACGGACTGTAGGGGTACATAAGGATCGTTGTCAGAGCCTCTCTTCTCATCTCGTCTAAAATGAAGGAGGCCTTCAACTTTGCTTACGTTAGGACGAGGTTCTCCTCCAGTTTCTAATGGGCTGTAGGGACGCATAAGAGCCATTGTCAGGGCCTCTCCCCTCATCTCATCTAAAATAAACGAGGTCTTCGACTTTGCTCATGTTAGGATGAGGTTCTCCTTTCATTCCTAACGGACTGTAAAGGCACATAAGGGCCATTGTCAGAGCCTCTTTCCTCATCTCGTTTAAAATGAACGAGGCCTTCGACTTGCTCATGTTAGGATGAGGTTCTTCTTCTATTCCTAACATGGCTACCATTGATTATTTCTTTCCTGTCATCACATAGTTTTTACACCAAGAAATCATAATATTAAAATGGAAGAGTTTTATTGGAGAAAAATTACTGGTAGTAAATTCTCAGATTTTCTGAATTCTAAGATCGTAGGAGCGTTGTTCCTCCGAGCTCCTTCAGACGATAAACTCCAGACCGGATGACCTCTTCTATTTCATACGGTCTTCCCAATTTGGGGCAAGCTTTTTCTGGCTCTGAGGTCGAGAGATGGCAGCTCGCCGAAGCACTAAGTCTTCCAGAGATAGTGCTGATGATGTCGAGAGGCGGTCGATCTTCTTATTGTTCATTCCTCCTTGGTGGTTCTGGCTGCGGCAGTGCCCTTGGCCGATCTTCTCTTGCTTCAGATCGATGTCTGTGAAGCATTGAGGGGGGCATAGTTGTGAAATCTTCTGGGGGGAGAACTACGTCGTGCCCTTCTGTCGGGGCTTCTTTGATGACGAGCTCGAGAAGGAGTTCAAGCTCACTTGCACTTAGGGTGAGTCCGTGAGCATGGCCGAACATTATTCGGCCCTCCATCAACTACGGGTTTATTAGACTCGCCCGTCCGTTGCTCTCCTATAGTTTTCTCGTCCTTCAACTTGATGGCTTCTTCTGCTCGGGCATATCCTTCAGTCCGAGCTAGCAAATCAACAAAGTCTCTGAGGTACTTCTTCTTCAGAAAGAATAGTAAATCATTCTTCTGAAGGCCATCCTTGAGTGCGGCCATTGCAATAAACTAGTCTAGATTTCGGATCTCTAATACAACAGTATTAAACTGGGTGGCATAAGTCTGGATAGATTTTGCCTCCTTCTGCTTGATATTCATTAGAAAATCTAAACTTCGGTGAGGATGTCGGCTGCTAACGAAGTGAGCCATAAATTGATTGCTTATCTGATCAAAGAAGAAGATCATACCTGATTTCAATATCGAGTATCAGTTTCTTACTGCTTCCTTTAAGATAGACAGAAAAGTTCGGCATAAGATGACATCTGGTGCACCATGGAGTAGCATCATAGTCTAGAAAGCCTCCGGGTGATCAATCAGATCAGAGGTTCCATCGTAGCTTTCAAATTGGGGGAGCTTGAAGTTCGACGGAATGGGCTCTTATATAATTTGGAGAGAGAAAGAAAGATCGGTGCAGACGTCGTCATAGCAAGTCGGGATGATGCGGCAGAGTTTCTCAATCCACCGATCCATCTTCCATAGTTTCTGATCGAGAACGTCATCTCGATCATAGATTTTAGAAGGCTTTCGACTGTAGATAGGGAATGTCTCTTTCGAAGAAGAATTATGATCCGAACAAGGATTCTCTGCTCTCTATTTTTTCTTTCCAGGGGTGATGGGTATGCTAGCACAAGTGCTCCTCCTTGGGGCCAATTCTTGGCATCCCGATGGCAGATTTTCTGATGGAACTGCCACCGAAGGCTGCCGTACTGCCTGCACCATTTTAGTGAGGCTCTAAACTCGCTGTATCAGTAGGTTAAACTACTTTGAATCTACCATAGCCATCGGTGGAGGTGGAGGTTGAAGCACCGACGATGAAATAGGAACGGATGGATCTGACTCAAATCTGATGATAGAAGCGGTAGATCTTCGGACAGTCGCCTTCTTTGAAGGTATTTCTTGGGATTGAGGGAGAGGATGGAGGTGAACTTTGAAGAAAAAGATCCACAGGATCGACTGAGCACTCTTTTAAGAATAAGAATACCTCAAAAATAGAGGGTCTTTCTTCTCACATCAATCCTGTTGGTGTAGAATCTGATCGATGTCGGATCAAGCTGGAGTTGAGAAAGAAGAGATCACCATCGGTGATCTACAAAATAAAGTTCCGCCTGAAGTCGATGGCGGTGGCTCCGGCAGGACCCTCCAATGATCAAGTCAGCTCTTCTAGCCAATAGGAATGGAGTGCTCAGGAAAGAAGTCAGCAAAATTTTGGAAAGGAGAAGAGAACTTAAAGAAAATATATCTGAAGAATCTCTTTTTATAGATGAAGCCTGTAGCAGACTGATAGTGATAGCCATAATCATCCGGTAGTGGGCCGCTCGGGGCCACGTGAGATTTGTTACAGAGAGAGAGATATTGTCAGACTGATAGTGACAGCCATAACCATCCGATAGTGGGCTGCTCGGGGCTGCATGAAATTTGCTATGGAGAGAAGTGTCGCCTGTAGCAGACAGATAGTAACAACCATAATCGTCGAATAGTGGGCCGCTCGGAACCGCATGAGGCCTGCTACGGAGAGAGAGATGTCGCCTGTCGTGATGTGCCCGTTCGTCGAGATTTAATAGCCAAAGTTCGAAGGAAGCAAGCATTGATTGGTGAAGAATTTTGACATATATAAATTTCAGAGAAGTTCGGACTCCTAAAGAAAATACAGCTATAGAAAATTATCCATAAGGAATGCTAGCTAAAATCTAGAAGTAATCCGCTGGAAGAATCCGATTGAAGAAGAAGTCCATAAGGAGTTCGGCCTCTAGAGGTATCCGATCGAAGAAGAAGTTCGACTCCTTAAGAAATCCAACTGAAGGAGAAGTCCGGAAGGAGTTCGACTCTTGGAGGAATCCGACTGGAGAAGTCCAGAAAGAGTTCGACCGTTGGAGGAGTTCGGCTGGGATTCAACCATTGGAGAAGTTTGGCTGGGATTCGACCGTTGAAGGAGTCTAATTGAGGTTTGACCATTGGAGGAGTTTGATTGCAATTCGACCGCTAGAGAAAGAATTTTCAATCGAAGCTCTTCTGTGATTACCAGTTGCATTGGGCTAAGCATCAGACTGAACTTCGATGGAAGTGGGGTTTATCCCCAAGAATAGTTTCTCCACTCGAAGTAAGGGTGTACAAAAAAGACGACTACCGAAGTTCTTTTTTGGGCTCCGTATCCATTCAGATTAAAGCTCGGAGGAGATCTTATCTCCTGTCGAGGTTGAAGGAGATCTTATCTTCTATTGAGGTCGAAGCTCCTAAAAGCTTGGGAGAGATCTTATCTTCACCTAAGATTGAGGAGATCTTATCTCCTGTTGAGATTGACGTTGAAGCTCGGGGGAGATCTTATCTTCAGTCGAGGTTGAAGGAGATCTTATCTTCTATTGAAGATTGGAAGCTCAGGAGAGATCTTATCTCCAACCGAGGTTGAAGGAGATCTTATCTCCTATTGAAGGGTTGGAAGCTCGAGGAAGATCTTATCTCCAGCCGAGGTTGAAGGAGATCTTATCTCCTATTGAGGTTGACGTTGAAGGATTGGAGCTCGGAAGAGATCTTATCTTCAATCGAGGTTGAAAGAGATCTTATCTTCTATTGAAAGGTTGAAGCTCAGGGAAGATCTTATTTCTAGTCAAGGTTGAAGAAGATCTTATCTCCTATTAAGGTTGACGTTGAAGCTCGAGAAAGATCTTATCTCCAGTCGAGATTGAAGAAGATCTTATCTCCTATTAAAGGGTTGGAGCTCGAAGGAGATCTTATCTCCGATCGAGGTTGAAGAAGATTTTATTTTCTATTGAGGTTGACGTTGAAGCTTGGGAAAGATCTTATCCCCAGCCGAGGTTGAAGGAGATCTTATCTCCTATTGAGACTGACATTGAAGTTCGAAGAAGATCTTATCTCCAGCCAAGGTTGAAGGAGATCTTTTCTCCTATCCTGGGTTTCGTACTTGTTGCTTGTTACTTGTTGCGAACGCTGAGCTCATTATGGACATCAAACTAAGACCTTTCTTGCAAACCAGGATAAGGTTCTGCCTTTCGCATTTGACGTAGTCAAGTTATCATGGAAAAATACATGTAAGGATTCTCCATCAAGCTTCTTCCTTCTCCACATCTTTGGTCTACGAGGTTTCGACTTTTGCTCATGTTAGAACGAGGTTCTCCTTCTATTTCTAACAGACTGTAGGGACACATTAGGATCGTTGTCAAGGCCTCTCCTCTCACCTCATTTAAAATGAATGAGGTCTTCAACTTGCTCACATTAGGATGAGATTCTGCTCCTATTTCTAACGGGCTGTAGGAGCACATAAGGACCGTTGTCAGGGCCTCTCTCCTCATCTTGTCTAAAATGAATGAGGCTTTCGATTTTGCTCATGTTAGGACGAGGTTCTCCTCCTATTCTTAACGGACTGTAGGGGTGCATAAGGGCCGTTGTCAGGGCCTCTCCCCTCATCTCGTCTAAAATGAATGAGACCTTCGACTTTGCTCATGTTAGGACAAGATTTTCCTTCCGTTCCTAATGGGCTGTAGGGACACATAAGGGCTATTGTCAGAGCCTCTTTCCTCATCTCATTTAAAATGAATGAGGCTTTCGACTTTCTCATGTTAGGATGAGGTTCTTCTTCTGCTCCTAACATGGTTACTATTGATTGTTTCTTCTCTATCATCATATAGTTTTTGCACCAAAAAATCATAATATTGAAATGGAGGAGTTTTATTGGAGAAAAATTATCGATAGCACATTCTCAGATTTTCTGAATTTCAAGATCATTGTAGCATTGTTCCTCCGAGCTCCTTCAGGCGATAAGCTTCAGATCGGACGACCTTCTTTATTTCATACGGGTCTTTCCAATTTAGGGCAAGCTTTCCCTGACTCTGAGGTCGAGAGATGGCAGCTCGTCGAAACACTAAGTCCCGTAGAGATGGTGCTGATGATGTCGAGAGGCGGTCGATCTCCTTGTTGTTCCTTCCTCCTTGATGGTTTGGCTGTGGCAGTGCCCTTGGCCAATCTTCTCTTGCTTTAGATCGATGTCTGTGAAGCATTGAGAGGGGTATAGTTGTGAAATCTTCTGGGGGAAGAACTACGTCGTGCCCTTCTATCGGGGCTTCTTTGACGACGAGCTCGAGGAGCAGTTCAGATTCGCCTGCGCTCAGGGTGAGTCCGTGAGCATGGCCAAACTTTATTCGACCCTCCATCAACTATGGGTTTATTAGACTCGTCCATTCGTTGCTCTCCTGCAGTTTTCTCGTTCTTCAATTTGAAGGCTTCTTCTGCTCGGGCATATCCTTCAATCCGAGCTAGCAAATCGACAAAATTCTTAAGGTACTTCTTCTCCAGAAAGAATAGTAAATCATTCTTCTAAAGGCTATCCTTGAGTGCGGCCATTGTAACAAACTGGTCTAGGTTCCGAATCTCTAATGCAACAGCATTAAATTGGGTGACATAAGTCCGGATAGATTTTTTCTCCTACTTGATATTCATCAGAAAATCTAAACTTCGGTGGGGACGTCGGCTGCTAACGAAGTGAGCCACAAATTGATGGCTCATCTGATCAAAGAAGAAGATCGTACCCGATTTCAACATCAAGTATCAGTTTCTTGCTGCTCTCTTTAAGGTAGATAGAAAAGTTCGGCATAAGATGACGTCTGGTGCGCCATGGAGCAGCATCATAGTCTAGAAGGTCTCCAGATGATCAATCGGATCAGAGGTTCCGTCGTAGCTTTCAAATTAAGAGAGCTTGAAGTTTAGCAAAATGAGCTCTTATATAATTTGGGGAGAGAAAGAAAGATCGGTGCAGACGTCGTCATAGCGAGCCGGAGTGATGCGATGGAGTTTCTCGATCCATCGGTTTATCTTCCATAGTTTTTGATCGAGAATGTCATCTCGATCGTAGATTTTAGAAGGCTTTCAGCTGTAGATGGGGAATATCTCTTTTGGAGAAGAATTATGATCCAAACAAGGATTCTCTACTCTCTATTTTTTCTTTCTAGGGGTGATGGATATGCTAGCCCAAGTGCTCCTCCTTGGGGCCGATTTCTAGCATCCCGATGGTGAATTTTTTGGTGGAACCGCCATCGAAGGCTACCGCATTGCCTACACCATTTCAGTGAGGCTCTAAACCCGCTGCATCAGTAGGTTAAACTAGTCCAGATCTACCATGGCCATCGGTGGAGGTGGAGGTGGAGGTTGAAGCGCTGACGATGGAATAGGAACAGATGGATCTAACTTAAATCTGACGGTAGAAGCAGTAGATCTCCGGGCAGTCATCTTCTTCGAAGATATTTCTTGGGATTGAGGGAGAGGATGGAGGTAAACTTTAAAGAAGAAGATCCACAGGGTCGATTGGGCACTTTTTTAAGAACAAGAATACCTCAAAAATAGAAGGCCCTTCTTCTAGCGTCAATCCTGTTGGTGCAGAATCTGGTCGATGCCGAATCGAGCTGGAGTTGAGAAAGAAGAGGTCGCTGCTGGTGACCTGCAAAATAAAGTTCCATCTGGAGTCAATGGTGGTGGCTCCAGCAGGATCCTTCGACGATCAAGTCAGCTCTTCTGACCAACAGGAAAGGAGTGCTTAGGAAAGAAGTCAGCAAAGTTTTGGAAAGGAGAAGAAAGCTTAGAAAAAATATATCTGAAGGATTCCTTTTTATAGACGAAGCCTGTAGCAGACTGATAGTGACAGTCATAATCATCCGATAGTGGGCCGCTCGGGGCCACGTAAGATTTGTTACAGAGAGAGATATTGTCAGACTGATAGTGACAGTCATAACCATCCGATAGTGAGTCGCTCGAGACCGCATGAAATTTGCTATAGAGAGAGGTGTCGCCTGTAGCAGACAGATAGTGACAACCATAACCGTCGAGTAGTGGACCGTTCGGGACTGCATGAGGTTTGCTACAGAGAGAGAGATGTCGCCTATCGTGATGTGTCCGTTCGTCGAGATTTAATAGCCAAAGTTCGAAGGAAGCAGGCATTGGTTGGTGAAGAATTTTAATATATATCAATTCTAGAGAAGTTTGGACTCCTAAAGAAAATATGGCTACAGAGGATCATCTGGAAGGAATGTTAGCTGAAATCTGAAAGTAATCTGCTGGAGGAATCCGATTGAAACAAAAATTCGAAAGGAGTTCAGCTTCTGAAATTATCCAACTGAAGAAGAAGTCAAGAAGGAGTTCGACTCCTGAAGGAATCTGATTGAAGGAGAAGTCCGGAAGAAGTTCGGCCCCTAGAGGAATTCGACTGAAGAAGAAGTTCGATGGAGAAATTTGACTGAAGGAGAAGTTCATAAGAAGTTCGGCTCCTAAAGGAGTCCGATTGAAGAAGAAGTCCGGAAGGAGTTCGACTCCTGGAGAAATCCGACTGAAAGAGAAGTCCGAAAGAAGTTCGACCGCTGGAGAAGTTCGGCCGCTGAAGGAGTTCGGTTGAGGTTCAGCTGCTGAAAGAGTTCGGCTAGAGTTCGACCGCTGAAAGAGTTCGGCTGGGGTCCGATCGCTGGAGGAGTTCGGCTGAAAAAAGAATTTTCGATCGAAGCTCTTTCATGATTATCAGTTGCATTAGGCTAAGCATCAGATTGGACTTCGATGGGAGTAGGGTTTATCCCCAACTGAGTGCAAATAGGTAGAGTCCACTCCAACTCAAGTTTCTACCATTTAGACTCCATCATGACTCCATTAATTAACAGGCTAGTTACAATTAACATGAATATAAATCTCTCATCATGAAAAAATTAGCGAAGGAAAAAAGTTTATATAACCGGCCAAGTAATCTGGGACTAAAGCTTTATTGATGCTTCATTTGAGACGGACATGGAAGCACGTCGAACTTTGAGATCCGTGTTCAAAGGATGATGTAAGTATGGCTCCATGGTCCATGCATCTTGCATAAGTAAG
The DNA here is from genome assembly GCA_006176705.1 of Cocos nucifera. NCBI lineage: Eukaryota > Viridiplantae > Streptophyta > Magnoliopsida > Arecales > Arecaceae > Cocos > Cocos nucifera. The sequence continues at coordinate 1,141,870 of QRFJ01000028.1, read as the reverse complement.
CAATCAACCGACGGATACAACCATTCACAAAGGAGTGAGAGGGGAAAAAAACAAGACCTTATACTTTGGAATGGTTAGGGTTGGACCACGGTCTACAAGGTTAGCTCGAGTCACAAGCTCGTTGCACTTGAGTGCTAACCTTTTCTTGAATGCTGGCGGATATTGAAAAGAAATATTGATGTCTTGTCGAAAAGAAAATAAATCTTACCAAAAAAAAAAAAGAAATATCGATGATATAAATACACAAAGAACGGTCCACATCATAGCCATGATTGTAATCTAAAATCGGCGGTGCTTATAACTTGCAGTGGAATGTTTCAATGGAGTGCCTTGTTTCAGTCCTAGAAAAATCTAGTTATAGTGGGAAAGAAAGCTCTGTTTCCATCAACCTTTTTTCATAAAAAAATTTTGTGCGTGTGTACAAGCAAGGAAGGGCGTCTCCTTCGCAAAGACTACAAACAAGAAAAAAGGAACGTGGAATTAGCGTTTAGAGATAATTGGCATGGTGTTGGCAGGCTAAAACTAGGACAGGATTGGCTATACTCTAGTCCGAGAAGCCCGGACTTATGAGGCCTGAAGCAGGCCCTAACTGGACTGGTAAGGCCTAGGCCGAATTATCAAGCGAAGTTCAGCCACTAGTGAAGCGAGTAGATCGACTTTTTTTTTTTTTTTTTTGGTTGTTTGATCTATATAAAATTGTATAAATAAATCATGTATGATAGAAGGATAGGATATTGCAACAAGGATAGCTCTTATCCATCATTGGATGAGAGCAGCCAATATACTTGGATGCATTTATACATGCAAGGGGAAGTTTGGAATTTGGATAGCTCTTACCTATTACTCGTAGAAATTCTTTGATATGTGAATTTAACTTGATAAGTTCATCTCAATTCTCTTGTCTCTGTCCTTTAATAAGGGCAAGAAATAGGAAGTGCGTTTTCTTTTCTTTTTCTTACAAAATAGTTGATTTCTTTTTTCTCTCTCAAAAGGAGATGAAGTGGATTGTAAGTGTGACATCTTGAGGGCCCAAGTCCGGCGAGAAATCAAGATTCAAGAATCACTAGCTATAATTTCATGTTTCTAAACCCAATTGTTAGACTGGCCAATTTGTTCATGCTTGGATAGGTGCTGTTGGGGATAAATCCCGCTCCTGCCGAAGCCCGGCCCAACGCTCAGCCCAATGTAACCAGTAGCCGCTGAAGAGCTTCAGCGCCAGGCGCCAGGCCGAACCCTTAACACGGCCGAACTGCCTAGAGGCCAAACTCCCCTGCACCAAGGTCACGGCCGAACTGCCTAGAGACCGACCCCAGGCGAGCCCATGCAGCCGAACTCCTTCGGAGAGCCAAGCGGCCGAACTCCTTCGGACCGACCCCCCAGGCGAGCCCATGCAGCCGAACTCCTTCGGACTCCCGGCCGAACTCCTTCGGACGACCCCAGGCGAGCCCATGCAGTCGAACTCCTTCGGACCGACTCCAAGCGGCCGAGCTTCAATGAAGTCCTCTCAGCGGCCGAACTCCTTCGGACCGACCCCAGGCGAGCCCATGCAGCCGAACTCCTTCGGACCGACTCCAAGCGGCCGAGCTTCAATGAAGTCCTCTCAGCGGCCGAACTCCTTCGGACCGACCCCAGGCGAGCCCATGCAGCCGAACTCCTTCGGACTTCCCGCGGTCGAACTCCTTCGGACCGACTCCAAGCGGCCGAGCTTCAATGAAGTCCTCTCAGCGGCCGAACCCCCTCAGCGGACGGGCTTTAGTAGAATCCCAAGCGGTCGTCACTCAGGAGCCCGAACTCCTCAGCAATCGTCACTCAAGAGCCCGAACTCCCTCAGCAATCGTCACTCAGGAGCCCGAACTCCTCAGCAGTCGTCACTGGCCGAACTCCTCAACAATCGTCACTCAGGAGCCCGAACTCCTCAGCAGTCGTCACTTACGGGCCCGAACTCCTCAGCAGTCGTCACTGGGCCGAACTCCTCAGCGGTCGCCCTCATCAAACTTCGGCCGACCGAGGCTCCTACCGAACTCTCAAGTGTCCAAGCCTCAGCCCAAGTCCAACGGCCGGCCGAACCCCAGACGGCCGGGCCGCGGCTTCTCAGCAGCCGAACTCTTCTGCGGACGGGTCTTAGCTGCATACCTCTCGCCAGACGCCTATGGGAGCCGAACTCCCTCCTATCTTCCTCTTCAGGAGCCCGAACTCCTCCGAAATGGGCACACGACGAAGGCCTTCAATCCTTCATTCGGCAAGCTCTGCAACCATCACCATCAGTCAGTCCGCCGCACCATCAGTCAGTCCGCCGCACCATCAGTCACCCATCAGTCAGTCCGCCGCGGCGATAGTGACCCACTGTCAGGCGGCGATGGCTGTCACCCTCCAATCCGCCGTATGCGGCGCCAGTGAGACTGACTCCGCCGAACCTCGAGCGGCCCGCCAGCACGCGGCTGCAGTTGTCACCATCAAGCTCCACTATATAAAGGATCCCTCCCGACACGCTAAGGCTAAGCTCTCTGATCTCTAAACTCTCGACTCTCTAAGCTCCGGAACTCATTCCGAGCACTCCATTACTGTTGGTCGGAAACTAACTTGACCGTCGGAGGGTCCTGCCGGAGCCGCCACCCCACCGGTTCCGGACGGGACTTCGTTTTGCAGGTCCCCGGCGGCGCCCAGCGGCCTCGATTGCGGCGACCTCCGGCGGCGACGGATTTCTGCACCAACAAATTGGCGCTAGAAGGAGGTCCCTGAACCTTCGAGGTTTCCTTGTTCTTAAAGGAGTGCTCGGCGACGATTTCCCTCCCCTGCTCCGGATCTCTCTCCTCCCTCTTCAGTATTCCTTTTCTGAAAAGAAAAATGCCTCCCAGAAGAACCTCGACCCGGAGGTCGGCAGCCTCCGCGGCCCGATCCCGTTCGGGTCCGTCCGCTCCCACTCCGACCCCGGCGACGCGGGCCCGCTCCGTACTCGCGGTAGATGCGGAGCGGTTCGACCTGCTTGCCCAGCAGGTCCGCGATCTTACGGAGGCGGTGCAGGCAGTGCAAGCCACGCATTCGCGAGGTCCAGCGCCCACTCGACCGGCGCGGGGTTCCCCGGAGCCCGGGAATCCAGTCCAGGAGCGACCGATGTGGGCTACCCGACCTCCGGCCCTCGGGAGAGAAGGGCAGCCGGCAAAGAGCCCCTGCTCGGACCGCGGCTCAACCCAGGAGAGAAGCTTCGCACCCCTTCCGCGAGAAGACCTTGGGGATTAAGGATCGCGAAGATTTCCTGGACCAAAGGCTCATGGAGATGGGACGGCGCATAGAAGAACTTCGTCATACTCCTTCCTCCCGCGGTAACGATATTTGCACTGATCCTCCCTTCTCACAGAAAAATTATGCAGGAACAGGTACCACCGAACTTCAAGCTCCCGCATTTTGAAAGCTACGATGGGACCACTGACCCGGTCGACCATTTGGAGGCCTTCAGGACGACGATGTTACTCCATGGCGCGCCTGATGCCATTTTGTGTCGGGCTTTCCCTTCTACCCTCAAGGGAGCGGCTAGGAATTGGTACTCGGTGCTTAAGCCGGGCACCATCCTGTCGTTTGACCAAATGAGTCAACAATTTGCGGCCCACTTCGTCAGCAGCAAACGGCCGCGCAAAGGCTCGGATTCCTTGTTGGCCATCAGGCAAAAAGAGGGGGAACCCATCCGGGCTTACGTCACCCGGTTCAACGCTGCCGCGCTGGAAGTCCGGAACCTGGACCAATCAGTTGCTATGGCCGCCCTCAAGGGCGGCCTTCAGAAGAACGACCTGCTGTTTTCCCTGGAGAAGAAATATCCCAGAGACTTCGCTGACATGCTGGCTCGGGCCGAAAGCTATGCCCGGGCAGAAGAGGCTTTCGAGGCCAAGGATGGTGAAGCTCGCGACAAGCGACGAGTAGGCAGAGCGGGAAGGCCTGCCGAGGAAAGAAAGCGCACCGAAGCCTGGCCGCGTTCCCGAACTCCCCCTGGTCGCGGGCGTGCCCGGACTCCACCTCAGGCTCGGGGGCGGGAAGCCACCGACGGAAGGGCGCGCCGAAGTTCTCCTCGGCACCGAAGTCCCACCCGACGCCGAAGTTCCCTCCGGCGCCGAGGTTCTCCCTCGCGACGAGGTCCCTCCCCGCGCCGAGGTTCTCCCCTCCGACGGCGTTTTCACAGCTACGCCCCCCTCAACGCCCCGAAGGCTCAAGTGCTGCTGGAGATCAAGGGACGACTTCCGGAGCCAGAGAGGATGCGTTCCCATCCCAGAAAACGCAACCCCAACAAGTTCTGCCTTTACCATCGTGACCACGGTCACGATACCGAGGAGTGCATCCAGCTCCAGGACGAAATCGAGGAGCTGGTCCGGCGGGGCAGGCTTGGCCGATTCCTGCCGAAGACGATCTAAAGAGCAGGAAGATCGGCCGAGAATGTTTGCCGCCGATTGGGGAAGATCGGCAGGAGGACCGGCCGTCTCTTGGCGTCATTAACACCATCTCGGGAGGACCGCAGCAGGGAAAGACCGACGAATCCGAGGGATCGGCAAAGAGGCAGAGGACCTCGGAGCCCGTGACCTTCACCGAGGCAGACGCCCAGGGGATCAGATTTCCGCATAACGACGTGGTTGTAATCTCTTTAAACGTCGCTGATTATGATGTACGCCGCGTTTTGGTGGATAATGGAAGTTCGACGGACATATTGTTTTACGATGCCTTCTTAAAAATGTCCCTACCTGACACCCGCTTAGGACCTGTAAATTCCCCCCTGGTGGGATTTGCCGGACACGCCGTTCCGGTCGAAGGCATGGTGACTTTGGCGGTGACGGCGGGCCAATCCCCAAAATCGGCCAAGGCGCGGATCGACTTTTTTGTCGTGAGGACCCCGTCCGCCTATAATGCAATCCTTGGGCGACCAGGCCTTAACGCGCTACGGGCGGAAGTGTCAACCTACTACTTAAAGATGAAATTCCCGACAAGCCATGGAGTCGGCGAAGTCAGAGGAGACCAAGCCCTGGCAAAGTACTGCTACTCAATCGCCCTGCGCGAGGGAGACCGGCCCGACCCTTGCCTTGTTGACGGACTGGACGTCCGCGACGACCTCACTGAAGAACGGGGCGAACCTGCGGAAGACCTCGTCCCTGTGTCCTTACGCGATGGAGACCCGGGGCATGAGGTGCGGATCGGCTCCAACCTAGCGGCCGAGGTCAAGGGACAGCTCGTCGCTTTCCTCAGAAGGAATGCAGACGTTTTCGCCTGGGCCCCAGCGGATGTACCAGGGATCGACGCCGATGTCATAGAACATCGGCTGGCCATCGACCCAAGGCACCGACCCGTCAGAGAAAAATTACGCCGCCAAGCCCCAGAAAGACAGAAGGCGGTAGCCGAAGAAGTGGATAAGCTCCTTGAAGCTGGACTCATCCGGGAGGTCAACTATCCGACCTGGGTCTCGAACGTGGTCCTCGTCAAAAAAGCAAACAACAAAATGGAGGATGTGCGTCGACTTCAAGAAGCTGAACAAAGCCTGCCCAAAGGACAGCTACCCCCTGCCGAGGATCGATCAGCTGGTGGACGCAACCTCGGGCCACGAGCTCCTCACTTTTATGGACGCATTTTCTGGTTATAACCAGATACGCATGGCGCCCGAGGATGAAGAGAAGACCACCTTTATTACTGACCGAGGTCTCTATTGTTACAGGGTCATGCCTTTCGGACTCAAGAATGCAGGAGCCACCTACCAGCGCTTGGTCAACAAGGTCTTCAAGGGGCAGATCGGCCGCAACATGGAGGTGTACGTGGACGACATGCTGGTCAAAAGCCGAGCCTCGACAGACCACCTCGCCGACCTTGAAGAAACTTTCGGTGCGCTTAGGAGGCACAAGATGAAGTTGAACCCGACCAAATGCGCCTTCGGTGTGACCTCCGAAAAATTTTTAGGATTCATGGTGTCGAGACGCAGAATCGAGGCAAATCCCGAGAAGATCCGAGCCATCCAGGAGATGACTGCCCCGAAAATAATTAAGGAAGTTCAGCGCATGGCTGGGAAGGTGGCGTCCTTGAACCGCTTTGTCTCGAGGTCGGCCGAGCGGTGCCTGCCTTTCTTCCAGGTCCTCAGGCGACCGAAAGATTTTTGCTGGACAGCGGAGTGCAAACAGGCATTCGAAGAGCTTAAAAACTACCTCGGCGCGCCCCCACTGCTGGCAAAGCCCGAACCTGGAGAAGGGCTGCTCCTGTACCTAGCTGTCTCTCCAATGGCCCTGGCGGCTGTCCTGGTCAGGGAAGATGCGAAGGCGCAACAACCAGTCTACTACGTGAGCCGAGCCTTGAGGGACGCGGAGACCAGGTACTCCAAGTTAGAAAAATTAATTTACTATCTTCTGATCGCAGCCAGGAAGCTCCGACCTTACTTTCAAAGCATACCATCACGGTCCTAACGGACCAACCAATAAGAGCCGTCCTCCACCGCGCAGACGCTTCAGGAAGAATCGCCAAATGGGCGATCGAGCTCACAGAGTTTGACATCAATTACCGGCCCAGGCCATCGATCAAGGCTCAGATACTGGCGGACTTCGTGCTGGAATGCACCGCACCAGTTGAAGCCGAGCTTGAATCAAGCGAGACTATCATCAGAGGGAGACCAGGCCCCAACGAAGCCGAGCTGTGGCGGTCGAGCTTCCCCGAAGAAAGGGCCGACCTTCTTGAAGGCGCCTGGGTTCTGCATGTGGATGGCTCATCCAGCTCTAGCGGGGCCGGTGCAGGGCTGGTCCTGGTTAGCCCCGAGGGGATCGTCACCGAGTACGCATTGCGCTTCGAGTTTCCCACAACCAACAATGGGGCCGAGTATGAAGCGCTGATAACCGGGCTGCAGATAGCCAGGGAATTGAAGGTGGGTCGGCTTCAAGTCTATAGCGATTCCCAGTTGGTGGTCGGTCAGGTCGGCGGCAGCTACGAGGCGCGGGAGGAAAGCATGGTGATGTACCTCGGGAAGGTGAAGAACTTAATACCAGCCTTCGACAGCTTCGACATTCGGCACATCCCAAGGACCGAGAATACAAGGGCCGACCTCCTCTCCAAGTTGGCCACCTCTGCCCCGGCCGAACTACCAAAAGAGGTGTTTCTGGAAACTCTGAAGTGCCCGACCACCGAGGAACCTCAGGCCGTCCTGCGGACGGACTTCGAGCCCAGCTGGATCGATCCGCTGATCGCCTACCTCGAAGAAGGGGTCCTCCCCCACGACCGGAGAGAAGCTCGGAAGCTCAGGAGTCAAGCCTCCCGCTACGTCTTGTACGAGGGCAGGTTATATAAAAGGTCGTACTCCCTCCCGTTGCTGAGGTGCCTCCGACCCTCTGAGGCCTGCATCGCGCTACAGGATGTCCACGAAGGACTCTGCGGAAGTCACGCGGGAGCCAGATCCCTATCGCAAAGACTACTTCGGCAAGGGTACTACTGGCCAACCCTACTTCGTGATTCCACGGAATACGTGAAGAGATGTGACCGCTGCCAGAAGAACGCCAGCGTGCAAAGGCAGCCGGCATCCGAACTCACTCCGCTCACTGCACCCTGGCCCTTCGCGCAGTGGGGGATGGACATCCTCGGCCCCTTCCCAACGGCGTCCGGACAACGGAAGTTCCTCCTGGTCGCGATCGACTACTTTACCAAGTGGGTCGAGGCGGAACCACTAGCGAAGATCACCGAGGCCAAGGTGCAGGACTTCGTCTGGAAGACGCTGATCTGCCGGTTCGGTCTGCCCCGAGCCCTCGTAACCGATAATGGGCGACAGTTCGCTGGAGCCCGGTTTGCCGAGTTCTGCGAAGGACTAAACGTCTCCCACCACTTCACATCGGTGGCTCATCCGCAAGCCAATGGGGAAGCCGAAGTGACCAATCGGACCCTGCTGCAAGGCCTCAAGACGAGGCTCGACAGGGTAAAAGGGGCCTGGGTAGACGAACTCTACCACGTCCTCTGGGCATACCGGACAACGCAGAGGGTACCGACCGGTGAGACACCCTTCGCCTTGGCCTTCGGCACCGAGGCAGTCATCCCGATCGAGCTTAAACTCCCGTCTGCTCGAATCGTGGGCTTCAACGAGCAACTCAACTCCCAGGACCTCAGAACCAACCTCGACCTTCTGGAAGAAAAGAGGGAGGCAGCCCGCATCCGAATGGCCGCCTACCAACGGAAGGTGGCTCGGTATTACAATTCCAGAGTCAAAAGCAAGGCGTTCAGAGTTGGGGACTTAGTGCTCCGACGAGCAGCCGTCTCCCAGCCCCAGAGTCAAGCGAAGCTCGTCCCAAATTGGGAAGGTCCGTACGAAGTGGTAGAGGTCATCCGACCTGGTACCTATCGCCTAAAGGAGCTCGGAGGACTAGCGCTTCCCCGACCTTGGAACTCAGAAAATCTGAGAATGTACTACCAGTAGTTTCCCTCAATAAAACCTTGTTGCTCGACACTATCGTTTCAGGGTCACTGGGAAAAAAGCGAGCGGAAATGCCCCCACAGCCGGCTAGGAACAGGAGGAGAACCTCGTCCTAGCACGAGCAAAGTCAAAGGCCCCGTTCGCAAAGGACGGGATGGGGGGAGAAGCGAGGACGACGGTCCTCATGTGCCCCCACAGCCAGCTAGGAACAGGAGGAGAACCTCGTCCTAGCACGAGCAAAGTCAAAGGCCCCGTTCGCAAAGGACGGGATGGGGGGAGAAGCGAGGACGACGGTCCTCATGTGCCCCCACAGCCGGCTAGGAACAGGAGGAGAACCTCGTCCTAGCGTGAGCAAAGTCGAAGGCCCCGTCCACAAAGGACGGGATGGGGGGAGAAGCGAGGACGACGGTCCTCATGTGCCCCCACAGCCGGCTAGGAACAGGAGGAGAACCTCGTCCTAGCGTGAGCAAAGTCAAAGGCCCCATCCACCAAGGACGGGATGGGGGGAGAGACGAGGACGACGGTCCCCATGTGCCCCCACAGCCCGTCGGGAACAAGAGGAGAACCTCGTCCTGACGCGAGCAAGGTCCAAGGCCGAGCCCCAGAGTCTACGGTAAGCTTCATTGCAGAAGACGAGGTCTCCTTCAGACCTCGGCTTCAACTTCGGTATCAGCGTCAGCGGGAGGCGAGGTCTCCCCCAAGCGATCATAACCTTGACTGCAAAAGAGGAGGTCTCCCCCGAATCGACTTCGGTTGATGAAGGCAATGTCAACTCCGACCCTGACCACGGGGGGCGACATTGACTCCGGCCTCAACGTCGGCTTCACTAATTTTGGCTGGAAACGAGTCCCACTTCAACTCCAAACATCGACTGGGGATGAGACCTCCCCCAAGCCTCAGCTTCAACTTCAGCGTCAATATTGGCTGGAGATGAGACCTCCCCCCGAGCTTCAGCTGCAACAAATGCGGAGCCTGGAAGAAGACTTCGGCAGTCGCCTGTTTTGGTACTCCCTTCCTTCAATTTTTGAACTCGGGAGTGGGGGGGCTACTGTTGGGGATAAATCCCGCTCCTGCCGAAGCCCGGCCCAACGCTCAGCCCAATGTAACCAGTAGCCGCTGAAGAGCTTCAGCGCCAGGCGCCAGGCCGAACCCTTAACACGGCCGAACTGCCTAGAGGCCGAACTCCCCTGCACCAAGGTCACGGCCGAACTGCCTAGAGACCGACCCCAGGCGAGCCCATGCAGCCGAACTCCTTCGGACCGACTCCAAGCGGCCGAGCTTCAATGAAGTCCTCTCAGCGGCCGAACTCCTTCGGACCGACCCCAGGCGAGCCCATGCAGCCGAACTCCTTCGGACTTCCCGCGGCCGAACTCCTTCGGACCGACCCCAGGCGAGCCCATGCAGCCGAACTCCTTCGGACTCCCGCGGCCGAACTCCTTCGGACCGACCCCAGGCGAGCCCATGCAGCCGAACTCCTTCGGACCGACTCCAAGCGGCCGAGCTTCAATGAAGTCCTCTCAGCGGCCGAACTCCTTCGGACCGACCCCAGGCGAGCCCATGCAGCCGAACTCCTTCGGACCGACTCCAAGCGGCCGAGCTTCAATGAAGTCCTCTCAGCGGCCGAACTCCTTCGGACCGACCCCAGGCGAGCCCATGCAGCCAAACTCCTTCGGACCGACTCCAAGCGGCCGAGCTTCAATGAAGTCCTCTCAGCGGCCGAACTCCTTCGGACCGACCCCAGGCGAGCCCATGCAGCCGAACTCCTTCGGACTTCCCGCGGCCGAACTCCTTCGGACCGACCCCAGGCGAGCCCATGCAGCCGAACTCCTTCGGACTTCCCGCGGCCGAACTCCTTCGGACCGACCCCAGGCGAGCCCATGCAGCCGAACTCCTTCGGACTTCCCGCGGCCGAACTCCTTCAGGACCGACTCCAAGCGGCCGAGCTTCAATGAAGTCCTCTCAGCGGCCGAACCCCTCAGCGGACGGGCTTTAGTAGAATCCCCAAGCGGTCGTCACTCAGGAGCCCGAACTCCTCAGCAATCGTCACTCAGGAGCCCGAACTCCTCAGCAATCGTCACTCAGGAGCCCGAACTCCTCAGCAGTCGTCACTGGGCCGAACTCCTCAGCAATCGTCACTCAGGAGCCCGAACTCCTCAGCAGTCGTCACTTACGGGCCCGAACTCCTCAGCAGTCGTCACTGGGCCGAACTCCTCAGCGGTCGCCCTCATCAAACTTCGGCCGACCGAGCTCCTACCGAACTCTCAAGTGTCCAAGCCTCAGCCCAAGTCCAACGGCCGGCCGAACCCCAGACGGCCGGGCCGCGGCTTCTCAGCAGCCGAACTCTTCTGCGGACGGGTCTTAGCTGCATACCTCTCGCCAGACGCCTATGGGAGCCGAACTCCCTCCTATCTTCCTCTTCAGGAGCCCGAACTCCTCCGAAATGGGCACACGACGAAGGCCTTCATCCCTTCATTCGGCAAGCTCTGCAACCATCACCATCAGTCAGTCCGCCGCACCATCAGTCAGTCCACCGCGGGCGATAGCGACCCACTGTCAGGCGGCGATGGCTGTCACCCTCCATCCGCCGTATGCGGCGCCAGTGAGACTGACTCCACCGAACCTCGAGCGGCCCGCCAGCACGCGGCTGCAGTTGTCACCATCAAGCTCCACTATATAAAGGATCCTCCCGACACGCTAAGGCTAAGCTCTCTGAACTCTCGACTCTCTAAGCTCCGGAACTCATTCCGAGCACTCCATTACTGTTGGTCGGAAACTAACTTGACCGTCGGAGGGTCCTGCCGGAGCCGCCACCCCACCGGTTCCGGACGGGACTTCGTTTTGCAGGTCCCCGGCGGCGCCCAGCGGCCTCGATTGCGGCGACCTCCGGCGGCGATGGATTTCTGCACCAACAGGTGCCACGAGGATAGGGGTTGTATCTTTCATCAGGAAAAAAAAAAAAAAATGTGGTTTCCTCATGTGAATTGAAGAATCCACCATTGGATCGTCTACCGCATATATCTCAAAGCATTTTGAACTCTGTAATCCATCCATGTGCCCATATCTTAATATAATAAGTGAGTGATCCAACAGTGGATTCACACGAAGGAAGCTGAATCCTTTTTTCCACATGAAAGACCATCCATGTGCGCAGCACTGTTGTTGGGTTCATCGAAGAACCCTTTAGAATGATTTGGAAAGCGTGCTTTATTATTCTTGCCATAAAGTGATTTGGAAAGCGGCCATCCCTAAGAAGGTAAAAATATTTCTTTGGCTTGTAACAAGGAAAAAACTTCATACTGGAAAATCCTCACCAAGATTGGCGGATAAAATCAAGGTGTGCACCTCTTGTCTCTTTCTTAAATGCGCATTCACCCATAGCATTTGGAGATCCATTAAAATTCAATTGAACTTAAGACGATGGCCCGCAGGTCTGCATGATTGATGGACAAATTGGAGATGTTAAAAATTCCAAACCTCTTCGAGAAGAATATGGGATCAGTTAGCTGCTGCCACTTTCCTGAAAAAATTTGAAGAAAAGGAATGATAGAATTTTCTTCCAAAAACTGAGCTCAATTTACTCTGCTCTACAAAGAATCATGCACTCTTTTCATTTCCGGAGTGTTTTTCAGAAAAATTAAGAATCAGTCACGAGAATTTGCGGAGAAGATTGATGTCTTTGGTACCCTCCTCTCATCAACCAGGCCGGGTTCGCTACAAGTCGAATCGCAGCGCCCTTACGGCACCCGTGCAGGCCTAAATGGCTTCCTGATGCCATTCTGAACCTCCCGCACCGCCCTCCCCATTTTTGACTCTCTTTCTGGGATCGTCCTATCTAGCTACCTGTTTTTTACTTTGTAAACTAATCGCCACGGGATAGATAATTATAATATATAATTATTAAAATTTTTAATAATAAATATTTAAAAAAATATAATTTTTATTTTTTAATATTTTATTTATTTATTTATTATATATAATATTTTTTATTATTTTATAAAATAATATTTTATGTTATATTTTTTCTTATTCTCATATTTTCTATGCATCCATCGGTATCGTTCTACCATGATTTTTCTTCTTTTTCGACAAGTATCAATCCTGATCGTACCTCCGTTCTCTCTCTTCTTCTCATACCTTCTTCCTACTGGTGCCGCCCCACCATCGCTCTCCTTCTCTTTTGATAAATGCCGATCCTCTCTTTTGATAAATATCGATCCTGATCGTACCTCCCGATGCCCCTATTGGTACTGTCGCCCTCGGCACCACCATTGAATGAAGGAAGAAAAACTCTCTTTTTTTTTTTATAAAATAATATTTTATTATTATTTTTTCTTTTTTCTTTCTATTCTCGTATCTTTTTCGTGCCCACCAATGCCATCCCACCATAGTTCCCCTTTTTTTTCCGATAAATATCAATTCCAATCGCACCTCGATTCTCTTACTTCTTCTCATACGTTCTCCAAACTTTCGGAGGCTATTAAATATAGAGATTTGACTTTTAAATCGATGAAGTACTATGCTCTATTTACGGATAATTTATTAGATTTGATCCGATCTGGTCTAATGGATCGATTCAAATCTCGAAATATATATTTTTTTTAAAAAATAATAAAATATTATTTTTTTAAAAAATAAATTATTATATTATTATTTTAAAAATTAAAAAATGATATGCCATCTTTTTGAAATAATAATAAATTAGTATTTTTAAAAATATTATTACTATTTTTATAATATTTTATTTTTTAAAATATTTTTTATCTCTTATCTCTTTTCTATTTTTATTTTTAAAATATTAATTTTTTTAAATACTATTTTATTATTATTTAAAAATAATATTTAAATTATTATAGATATTAAAATAATAATTCACATATCATAACTAAAATCATTTAAGATGTTGAAGTGGCAACACCATAATACTTCTTCATGAAGTATTATTTTATATATATAGTAAATATTATTGAAAATAGTCTTAGCATTTAATAAATTTATAATTTTTTTAAAAAAATTAAAATTAAAATCAAAATCTAACCTTTAGGTTCTAATAAAAAGATGGGTCACATACATGGGCAATGGATCGGACCGTCCATTACATGACCTGGCCCAGTATGATTCAAGCAGTGAATGGTACAGTAACGAGCTGTGCCTAAATGCTACAGTAATGGACCATGCTTGGCACGGCCCCTTAATAGGGGGTCGAGTTGGGTTGAGGGTTTGCGACCCACGGCCCAGACCCAGCATGGCCCATAAGAGCCTGGGCTGGCATGGCCTAGCCCGCGGGCTAGGTATGACACAGCCCGCATGCTAGCTCAGTCATTTTTTAAATTTAAAAAATATAATTTTATTTATAAATTAAAAAAAAATTAAAGAGTAAAATTAAATATAGATATTAGATTTTTTTTGTAAAAATTAAAAATCATTGCATAAGGGTAGAGGGTTTGGCGTGGATTCCTATCGGTTAATTAATAACAATCAAAATGGTATAAGAAAGAGAAGGGGGTAAGGCCTAACCTCCAGAATACAATAAGAAGAGAAAAAAATAGAGATGACTCATCTCAATAATTAAAAAATAAAAATATATAATTATAAAAAATAAGAATTAAAAATAAATGATAGAAATCTTACTAATCATTGGTAGTGTTTGTGTCGTCGTCATCGGATGTTGTATCATATCCATCTTTATCTTGAGGTCTTGCCTCGACATCCAACTAATCTTTAAAACAGAACAACATCTCAATTATTTTACCAATCATCCTATTCTTTTCGTACAGAATATATTGATCTGTACTAAAAGCAGATTCCGATGCTACTATGTATAGACATCGGTATAGTTAAGATACCACGTGCAATGGCAAACATTACAGGATATTGATTTTTAATATTTTTTCATCAGGCCAATACATCAAGACTCTCTATTTGATTTTTATCATGTGCAGATTGAAAATCATTTCATAAATATAATTCAAAATAAAATTCAAGTTCGCTACATAAAGATAAAGATATTGTAAATGAACTTGAAGAAGCATATGTATGTCTTCTATATGCAATGAATAAAAAAAGGATGATGAATGAGAAGTATTAGAAGAAGAGGTGAAGATTTGTGAACGAGAAGCATTAGATCCATGAAGCTTTTTATCATATAAAGCATAAATATCATAAAGAAGTTGATTTATCTTAGCTTTAGCGGATTTGAGATCTTGATTCATATTTTCACAATATGCATCAAGTAAAATTAACACACTACTTAATTTAACACGTGGATCAAATATAGTAGTTAAGTTGTTGGGGATAAATCCCGCTCCTGCCGAAGCCCGGCCCAACGCTCAGCTCAATGTAACCAGTAGCTGCTGAAGAGCTTCAGCGCCAGGCGCCAGGCCGAGCCCCTAACACGGCCGAACTGCTTAGAGGCCGAACCCCCCTGCACCAAGGTCACGGCCGAACTGCTTAGAGGCCGAACCCCCCTGCACCAAGGTCCCGGCCGAACCGCTTAGAGGCCGAACTCCCCTGCACCAAGGTCCGGGCCGAACTGCCTAGAGGCCGAACTCCCCTGCACCAAGGTCCGGGCCGAACTGCCTAGAGGACGAACTCCCACCGCCAGCCGAACTTCCTGACGGCCGAGCTCCTTGGACTCCAAGCGGCTGGATTTCTTCAGGAGACGGACTCCTCCCAGACGCCCGTTCGGCCATCCGAGCTCCTCCCGGGTTTTCCCTTCAGCCGAACTCTCCTACGAGCCCGAACCCATTCGGACCCCACGGCCGAACTCCTTCGGACCGACCCCAGGCGAGTCCATGCAGCCGAACTCCTTCGGACCGACCCCAGGCGAGTCCCATGCAGCCGAACTCCTTCGGACTTCCCACGGCCGAACTCCTTCGGACCGACTCCAGGCGAGCCCATGCAGCCGAACAGCCGAACTCCTTCGGACCGACCCTAGGCGACCGAACTCCTCAGCGAGCCCTGGCCGAACCAACTAGCAACCGAAGTCCTTCAATTGGCCAGCCGAGCTTCTTCGGGCCTCTCAGCGGCCGAACTCTACAGATGGCCGACCCTTCAGCCAGACGAACTCCCCCAGCTTCCCCTTCGGCCGAACTCTGTTACAAGTCCGAACTCCGTTGGATGAACCGTCGCCTGCAGCAAGACCGGACGGCGCCTTCCTTTCCGTACCGGACTCCATGCGGCCGACTACTCGCCGGTATGGCTCCCACGACCTACCGGACGACGCCTTCCTCTCCGTACCGGACTCCATGCGGCCCACGGCTCGCCGGTATGGCTCCCACGATCTACCGGACGACGCCTTCCTCTCCGTACCGGACTCCATGCGGCCCACGGCTCGCCAGTATGGCTTCCACGATCTATCGGACGACGCCTTCCTCTCCGTACCAAACTCCATGCTGCCCGACGACTCTCTGCCAGACGGCACAGCCGTCACCATCAACTAAGCTCCGCTATAAAAGGACCCCTCCCGACATACTAAGGCTAAGCTCTCTGAACTCTCGACTCTCTAAGCTCCCCTCCACATCTCTAAGCTCCGGAACTCATTCCGAGCACTCCATTACTGTTGGCCGGAAACTAACTTGACCGTCGGAGGGTCCTGCCGGAGCCACCACCCCACCGGTTCCGGACGGGACTTCGTTTTGCAGGTCCCCGGTGGCGCTCAGCGGCCTCGACTCCGGCGACCTCCGGCGAGGACGGATTTCTGCACCAACAGATTGGCGCTAGAGGAAGGGCCTGAACCTTCGAGGTTCCCTTGTTCTTAAAGGAGTGCTCGGCGACGATTTTCCGCCCCTGCTCCGGATCTCTCTTCTCCCTCTCCAGAATTCCTTCTCTGGAAAGAGGAAATGCCCCCTAGAAGGGCTTCGACGCGGCGCTCGACGGCTTCCGCGGCTCGATCCCCTCCGAGTCCGTCTGTCCCTGCTCCGGCCCCGGTGACTCAGCCCCCGTCAATAACCGTAGTGGATACGGAGCAGTTCAACCAGCTCATCCAGCACGTTCGCGGTCTCACGGAGGCGGTGCAGGCGGTGCTGCACCGACAAGTCCCAGTGCCAGCCCGACCGGCGCGGGACTCTCCGAAGTCGGATGATCCAGTCCAAGAGCGACCGGCCTGGGCAGCCCGACCTCCGATACCCGGATTGGAGAGGCGGAGGAGGGAGAGCCCTTGTTCGGATCATGGATCGACCAAGGGTGAAGCCTCGCGCCCATCTCACCAGAAAGCCTTGGAGATCAGAGACCGGGAGGACCTGCTGGGCCAAAGGCTCTCGGAAATGAACCGGCGAATTGAAGAACTTCGTCCCCCCTCGCGTGGTGATGACGTTCGTGCAGACCCTCCTTTCTCGCAGAAAATCATGCAAGAACCTGTTCCACCGACCTTCGAGCTCCCTCAACTGGAAAGCTACGATGGAACTTCTGATCCGGTTGATCACCTGGGGGCCTTCCGGGCCATGATGCTGCTTCACGGCGCTTCAGATGCCGTGCTGTGCCGAGCCTTCCCGTCTACCTTAAAGGGAGCAGCGAGGAACTGGTACTCGGCGTTGAAGCCCAACACGATCTTCTCTTTCGACCAGATGAGCAGTCGGTTCGCGGCCCACTTCATCAGCAGCCGACGACCGAGCCGAGGTTCAGATTCCCTGATGAGCGTCAAGCAGAAGCAAGGGGAATCCATCCGGACTTACGTCACTCGATTCAACGCCGCGGCATTGGAAGTCCGGGACCTGGACCAGTCTGTCGCGATGGCCGCACTTAAGGGCGGCCTTCAGAAAAATAGCTTGCTGTTCTCTCTGGAAAAAAGGTATCCCAGGGACTTCGCCGACCTGCTGGCTCGAGCCGAGAGATATGCCCGTGCGGAAGAAGCCTTCAAATTGAAAGATGAGGAGCTCGTCAGAAAGGACCGGCTGGCGGACGAGGAAGAGCTGGGTGAAGCTCGGCTGCACTCGCAGACCCCCTACGAAAGCAGGCGGGCCCGAACTCCTCGAACTCGCCCTGATAAGGAGGCGCGAAGGAGTCCACTTCCCGGAAGGTTCCGCCGCTATGCCCCCCTCAACGCTCCTCGAACCCAGATTCTCACCGAAGTAAAACACCAGCTGCCAAGACCGGAAGGATTACGATCTCCCCCAAACAAGCGCGATCGAAATAAGTACTGCCTCTACCATCACGACCACGGCCACGACACGGAGGGATGCATCCAGCTCCGAGACGAAATTGAGGAGCTCGTCAGAATGGGTCGGCTGGGTAAATTCCTCCGGTACCGGCCTGAAGCAGAAAAAGATCGGCTAAGGGCGCTGCCGTAGCCAGAGACTACAAGAAGGTCGGCCACCTTACGGCGTCATTCACATGGCCCCTGGAAAGATCTCGGTGCATCAGCGATTCGCCATCTCCCAGCAACAAGAGCTTGCACCAAATTGAGGAGTTCAGCATGAGGAGGTCGTCCACCCCGGAACTTATTGCCGAAGAAATGCGGAGGAATCAGCCTTAGGGAGGAGCCCAATCGCCCCTAAGAGAGAAACGGAGAGCAGAAGTTCCCCCGCTGAAGCGGAATGAAGTTCGGCGCGAGGAAGGCCGAACCCACCTATGAGCCCGTCAGCGAGGAAGCTCCGACAAAGAAGTATGAAGTCCTCCCGCGGAAGCTTCCGCGGGAAAGTGGAACGAAGTTCGGCGCAAGTAAGGCCGAACTCACGCTCCAGAATGTCCCCCAAAGGAACCGCCTACAAAGTGTTCACTGGAGGCGGAATGAAGTTCGGGCGAGAAAAGCCGGGCTCACCCCAAAGCTCGGCATCAAGGTAAAATGAAGCTCGGTGGAAAGCCGAACTCCTCAACTCAACCTCCAAAATAAAGTTCGGCGCTGGCAAGGACGGAACGAAGCCCCCCTCCCGGAAGGTTCCGCAACTACGACCCGCTCCTCTAACTCGAATTCTCGGCAAGAGATAAGATCTCCCCCGAGCGCGCACATCAACCTCGGCTAGAGATAAGATCTCCCCCGAGCGACCGTTGACAACCTCGGCTAGAGATAAGATCTCTCCCGAGCGACCGTGAACAACCTCGGTTAGGAACAGGAGGTGAACCTCGTCCTAACACGAGCACCAACCTCAGCTAGAGATAAGATCTCTCCGAGCGACCGTTGACAACCTCGGCTAGAGATAAGATCTCTCCCGAGCGACCGTGAACAACCTCGGTTAGGAACAGGAGGTGAACCTCGTCCTAACACGAGCACCAACCTCGGCTAGAGATAAGATCTCTCCCGAGCGACCGTTGACAACCTCGGCTAGAGATAAGATCTCTCCCGAGCGACCGGAACGCCTCGGTTAGGAACAGGAGGAGAACCTCGTCCTAACACGAGCACCAACCTCGGCTAGAGATAAGATCTCTCCCGAGCGACCGTTGACAACCTCGGCTAGAGATAAGATCTCTCCCGAGCGACCGTAAACAACCTCGGTTAGGAACAGGAGGAGAACCTCGTCCTAACACGAGCACCAACCTCGGCTAGAGATAAGATCTCTCCCGAGCGACCGTTGACAACCTCGGCTAGAGATAAGATCTCTCCCGAGCGACCGTGAACAACCTCGGTTAGGAACAGGAGGAGAACCTCGTCCTAACACGAGCACCAACCTCGGCTAGAGATAAGATCTCTCCCGAGCGACCGTTGACAACCTCGGCTAGAGATAAGATCTCTCCCGAGCGACCGTGAACAACCTCGGTTAGGAACAGGAGGAGAACCTCGTCCTAACACGAGCACCAACCTCGGCTAGAGATAAGATCTCTCCCGAGCGACCGTTGACAACCTCGGCTAGAGATAAGATCTCTCCCGAGCGACCGGAACAACCTCGGTTAGGAACAGGAGGAGAACCTCGTCCTAACACGAGCACCAACCTCGGCTAGAGATAAGATCTCTCCCGAGCGACCGTTGACAACCTCGGCTAGAGATAAGATCTCTCCCGAGCGACCTCGGTTAGGAACAGGAGGAGAACCTCGTCCTAACACGAGTGCCAACCTCGGCTAGAGATAAGATCTCTCCCGAGCGACCGTTGACAACCTCGGCTAGAGATAAGATCTCTCCCGAGCGACCGGAACAACCTCGGTTAGGAACAGGAGGAGAACCTCGTCCTAACACGAGCACCAACCTCGGCTAGAGATAAGATCTCTCCCGAGCGACCGTTGACAACCTCGGCTAGAGATAAGATCTCTCCCGAGCGACCGGAACAACCTCGGTTAGGAACAGGAGGAGAACCTCGTCCTAACACGAGCACCAACCTCGGCTAGAGATAAGATCTCTCCCGAGCGACCGTGAACAACCTCGGTTAGGAACAGGAGGAGAACCTCGTCCTAACACGAGTGCCAACCTCGGCTAGAGATAAGATCTCTCCCGAGCGACCGTTGACAACCTCGGCTAGAGATAAGATCTCTCCCGAGCGACCGGAACAACCTCGGTTAGGAACAGGAGGAGAACCTCGTCCTAACACGAGTGCCAACCTCGGCTAGAGATAAGATCTCTCCCGAGCGACCGTTGACAACCTCGGCTAGAGATAAGATCTCTCCCGAGCGACCGTGAACAACCTCGGTTAGGAACAGGAGGAGAACCTCGTCCTAACACGAGCACCAACCTCGGCTAGAGATAAGATCTCTCCCGAGCGACCGTTGACAACCTCGGCTAGAGATAAGATCTCTCCCGAGCGACCGAAACAACCTCGGTTAGGAACAGGAGGAGAACCTCGTCCTAACACGAGAACCTCGGCTAGAGATAAGATCTCTCCCGAGCGACCGGAACAGAGATAAGATCCTCGAGTCGGTTAGGAACAGGAGGAGAACCTCGTCCTAACGCGAGCGCACCAACCTCGGCTGCAGGAGATAAGATCTCCCCCGAGGAATAAGATCTCGGCGCGCAGGCTGCAGGAGATAAGATCTCCCCCGAGCGCGCACTTCACTTCGGCTGCAGGAGATAAGATCTCCCCCGAGCGCGCACTTCACTTCGGCTGCAGGAGATAAGATCTCCCCCGAGCGCGCACTTCAACCTCGGCTAGAGATAAGATCTCCCCGAGAGCTCGGCCGAGGAGATAAGATCTCCCCGACGCGCACATCAACCTCGGCTTCCTCGAGCTATAACCTCGGCTAGAGATAAGATCTCTCCCGAGCGATCGTGAACAATCCTCGGTTAGGAACAGGAGGAGAACCTCGTCCTAACGCGAGCGCGCACCTCGGCTGCAGGAGAAAGATCTCCCCGAGAGAAAATCGGCTGCAGGAGATAAGATCTCCCCCGAGCGCGCAGAGATCTCGGCTGCAGGAGATAAGATCTCCCCCGAGCGAAGCTCGGCCGCAGGAGATAAGATCTCCCCCGAGCGCGCACATCAACCTCGGCTAGAGATAAGATCTCTCCCGAGCACCGTTGATAACCTCGGCTAGAGATAAGATATCTCTCCGAGCGATCGTGAACAACCTCGGTTAGGAACAGGAGGAGAACCTCGTCCTAACGCGAGCGCGCACCTCGGCTGCGCAGGAGATAAGATCTCCCCCGAGAGAAGCTCGGCTGCAGGAGATAAGATCTCCCCCGAGCGCGCACTTCACTTCGGCTGCAGGAGATAAGATCTCCCCCGAGCGCGCACTTCACTTCGGCTGCAGGAGATAAGATCTCCCCCGAGGGAAGCTCGGCCGAGGGAGCTCGGCCGTAGGAGATAAGATCTCCCCCGAGCGCGCACTTCAACCTCGGCTGCAAGATAGGAGGTCTCCCTCGAGTCGACTTCAACTGACGAAGATAATGTCGCCCCCGAGGAGCTCAAATCCGACTTCGACCGAAGGAGGCGAATCTTACTTCGGCTTCAACGTCAGCTTCATCGACTTTAGCCGGAAACGAGTTCCATTCCAACTCCAAACATCGACTGAAGATGAGGTCTCCCCCAAGCCTCAGCCTCAACTTCAGCGTCAATCTTGGCTGGAGATGAGACCTCCCCGAGCTTCAGATGCGGAGCCTGGAAGAAGACTTCGGCAGTCGCCTGTTTTGGTACTCCCTTCCTTCAATTTTTGAACTCGGGAGTGGGGGGGCTACTGTTGGGGATAAATCCCGCTCCTGCCGAAGCCCGGCCCAACGCTCAGCCCAATGTAACCAGTAGCTGCTGAAGAGCTTCAGCGCCAGGCGCCAGGCCGAGCCCCTAACACGGCCGAACTGCTTAGAGGCCGAACTCCCCTGCACCAAGGTCACGGCCGAACTGCTTAGAGGCCGAACCCCCCTGCACCAAGGTCCCGGCCGAACCGCTTAGAGGCCGAACTCCCCTGCACCAAGGTCCGGGCTGAACTGCCTAGAGGCCGAACTCCCCTGCACCAAGGTCCGGGCCGAACTGCCTAGAGGACGAACTCCCACCGCCAGCCGAACTTCCTGACGGCCGAGCTCCTTGGACTCCAAGCGGCTGGACTTCTTCAGGAGACGGACTCCTCCCAGACGCCCGTTCGGCCATCCGAGCTCCTCCCGGGTTTTCCCTTCAGCCGAACTCTCCTACGAGCCCGAACCCATTCGGACCCCACGGCCGAACTCCTTCGGGCCGACCCCAGGTGAGTCCATGCAGCCGAACTCCTTCGGACCGACCCCAGGCGAGTCCATGCAGCCGAACTCCTTCGGACCGACTTCAGGCGAGCCCATGCAGCCGAACTCCTTCGGACCGACCCTAGGCGACCGAACTCCTCAGCGAGCCCTGGCCGAACCAACTAGCAACCGAAGTCCTTCAATTGGCCAGCCGAGCTTCTTCGGGCCTCTCAGCGGCCGAACTCTACAGATGGCCGACCCTTCAGCCAGACGAACTCCCCCAGCTTCCCCTTCGGCCGAACTCTGTTACAAGTCCGAACTCCGTTGGATGAACCGTCGCCTGCAGCAAGACCGGACGGCGCCTTCCTTTCCGTACCGGACTCCATGCGGCCGACTACTCGCCGGTATGGCTCCCACGACCTATCCGGACGACGCCTTCCTCTCCGTACCGGACTCCATGCGGCCCACGGCTCGCCGGTATGGCTCCCACGATCTATCGGACGACGCCTTCCTCTCCGTACCGGACTCCATGCGGCCCACGGCTCGCCAGTACGGCTCCCACGATCTACCGGACGATGCCTTCCTCTCCGTACCAAACTCCATGCTGCCCGACGACTCTCTGCCAGACGGCACAGCCGTCACCATCAACTAAGCTCCGCTATAAAAGGACCCCTCCCGACATACTAAGGCTAAGCTCTCTGAACTCTCGACTCTCTAAGCTCCCCTCCACATCTCTAAGCTCCGGAACTCATTCCGAGCACTCCATTACTGTTGGCCGGAAACTAACTTGACCGTCGGAGGGTCCTGCCGGAGCCACCACCCCACCGGTTCCGGACGGGACTTCGTTTTGCAGGTCCCCGGCGGCGCTCAGCGGCCTCGACTCCGGCGACCTCCGGCGAGGACGGATTTCTGCACCAACATAAGTTATGCATAGAATATATCTTGTTATAATACTCATTTAATTTAGATTTTATTTCATAAATAATAAGTGCTAAAACATCATCATATCTATCTATGTATGTAAAATTTTGACTGATCAGATATGCTTATTATAAAAATAAATAAAAAGTTGGATAATAAACATTAGAAAGAATTTTAGTTACATTATAAAAATTAATAAAAAAAAATTTCAAAATTTTATCTTTCTCAATCATTATCGGTCAATATAAAATCTAATCTACGATCATTAATATATGTATTTTATAAATTTTTATATAGATATGCATCATGTATCATTATATATATTGAGTTCCAATGAGTAACTACATCAAATTTAAATTTTCTAAAGTATTTATCATGATATATATATATATTTGCTTAAATTTTTGAAGTCTTACTCTTAAAGTATGAATAAGAAAAATCATAATTCTAATTTTTATAATAATATTTTGAATCATACCCATGCCAGATTAATTAGAAAGATTTAAAATATAATATGCAACAAATTTTCATTTAAAATGGGATGCAATGAGTCTTTCAATAATCTAATGGTAGAATTATTATCAGATGCATTATCAAAAATAATAGACATAATTTTATCATTAATATCATATGAACATGCAGTTTAGTAAATAGCATTAAAAATTTATTGTCTAAAATATAAAAAATCAAAAGCACGAAAAGAAAGAATACATTTATTCAATATCCAATCATTATCAATATAATAAGCAGTAATAGCAATAAAATAATAATTACCAATAAATACTATCCAAATATCAAAAGTTAAAGATACTTTTGAATTTAGAGTGGAGAGAGTTCCAATTAAATTTTATTTTATTGCTAAAAAGTTAGTCCTGCTTTTTTAAATGCGTGTTTACTAATTCTTTTATAAGCAAGTTGCAGGGCTAATTGAACATACTCTTCAAAATTAAAAGACTCGCATAAGCTAAAAGATAATTCCTCCTTAATTATCTATTTTATCAATATTTTTTTTAATTTTCATGATTATATGCAAAATTATCTACATATATTAAGAGTGCTTTGAAGACTAGCATAACTCGCAATATGGCTCTATTGATGTCTTTTTAAATAGCCAATTCTCCTACTACTAATACAACCATATACTTTGGTACATTTTCTATATTTAGTTTTTAAAACTTCATCCATCATGACTCTTTCAAAATCATTCTATGCAGTACTAGTACTTTTATGGGAAGAAGAGATGGAGCCTTAATCTTAAGTACTAGTTTCTGAAGGAGTAAGAACAGTAGTTTCTTCTTCCTTAGAAATCGAGAGAATGCCAAAATGACTCTCATCAAAAGATGCCATATCTAAATATGAGTTATGCAAATAATAAAAATATATCAAATGAAAAAATTGAGGTAGAGATAGGTAGAGATTTGCGAGCTTTCTTTTATACTTTTTAGGAGTTAGGACCTCAACAAGCATCTTCAAATCTCCAATAGATGGACTAATCATTCTTTTGTAGTACTTGAATACTTGCTAATTGCTAAATATTGAATACTTGTTAAATATTGCTAGAAGAGAAGAAATAATGAAAGTAGAGAAAGAAAAAAAATGATTTGGTGTAGTGAAAATGGAAAAGAAGAAGATATTTATAGGATCCTAATATTTTTATTTTTCTAAATTATCTCTCAAATTAACTATTTTATGGCTGTTGAAGGTTTAAAAAGATTTAAAAAAAAAATAATCACCATCCAATCCAAAAAAAACTAAACAAAATGGAATTAATTGTTATTAAGAAAACTAAAAAAATAGAATTAATTATTATTAAGAAAAGAGCCGCTCATCAGGCCACGAGCTTGATAGGCCATGATCGTACCAAAATTTTGTTTAGATGATGAGCCATGTCTTTGAATTATGATCCAGTGGATCTAGATCAGCCCATATCTGGTGCCCATGTCTAGTCGCATCTTGCCTCCTTTTCAATAAAAAGATTATGTTGGGTTAAAAACATTTGCATCATATGATGTGACACATGCTTTTTTTTTTAATAAAAATGTGACGCATGTTGGTCAAACTTTGATAAGACTCTCACTGCCATGCATTATTATATTTTAATAAGTAGAGAATTGCTTTAGGAAGAGATGTCGCTCTAGAGCGCCTCAAACCTTCCTCTATTATCTGTTATGTATACCATCAATCCTGTTAGTTTCTGTGGAAGCATTGATGCATAAATGGCACCCCTATTTCAGGACAAACAAAGTTTCCACGGTTTATATTCTACTATTTTATCATAACTTTATTATTATTATTATTTAATAACGAGGAGCGATTCCATTCAAAGAAGCAATGCTGTTTATGTTTACCATTTAATTATAGTTTTTTTTTGCCTGCTTTCACTACTTGGTGGCGAGGAGTAATACCATTCAAATAAGCAACTGTTAGTTGGATTCCGCAACCAAAAAAGCATGATTCTATCTATTCTTAACCCCTACACATTCACTAAGGTCCTTGACTCGGCTATTGTTTGGCTAATGAAAGCATAATAAATAAAGTCCATCAATGAGAAAGTGGAGATTATCTTTTGAGGCGTATTGAATTTTGTACGAGGCTTATTACTAATTTATTCCAAGTTGATGGGACAAAACTACGGAACACGCATGTGCACCGGACAAAATCATTTTGCATGAGAATATTGGAAGGACAGGTGGATTACAGTATTGACGATTTGAAGAACCTAGGTCGTGCATGCAGCAAACCAATGGCCTGAACCGCATGTGCGGAGAAATGAACGGACCAAATGATACTAATATTTATTTTATGAGGATTTATTTTTTTAATGAATAAATATCAAAAAATAATTAATTAATTTTTTTATGAATCAACTTATACATGTTCTCACTTTTTTTTTATGAATAAATTATTTTTTATGGATAGCATTTACGTATGAAATAGCAAAAAAAAAATTATTTATTTAAAAAATAATTAAATTATTTTTTCATCAACTAATAAAATAAATATTTAATTTTATTTTTAAGATGTTTCATCCTCATTTTCAATATCTAATAATTCAGTTATCTACTTTCTCCAAATCTAAAAAGTATAAAAGATATTATGAAAAATATGAAAAAATTTAAGCAACTTATCTAAAAAAAATAGTTATGTAAAAGA
The DNA here is from genome assembly GCA_006176705.1 of Cocos nucifera. NCBI lineage: Eukaryota > Viridiplantae > Streptophyta > Magnoliopsida > Arecales > Arecaceae > Cocos > Cocos nucifera. The sequence continues at coordinate 1,115,897 of QRFJ01000028.1, read as the reverse complement.
ACATGGATAACAAATTTTGAAGCCACCTTTTCATGCATAAATGAATATGGATAAATTATTTTCATATCTAAATATTGCTTAAAAAATATTTATATATGAAAACATCGATTCTTAGATAAATTTTTTACTCATAAAAAAAAGGATAATGTAAATCACATATATTATAACTTGCCTGGGTTCTTGGTTCCGTGGATCATATCTAAGTTGAAAACCCACTTTCAAAGGACATAAAAATATCTCTTATATGATGGAAAACTAATAAAGTTTGGAGTTCTTTGAGCTTTTATCACCAAAAGGAGAGTTTTTCATTTTATTGCCAATAGATTGTAATGCCCCATCCTTAACCTAGTTTTTTTTTTTCTAAAAAAAAAAATAGTTATATGAATTTTAAAGCAACCAAAAAAAAAGGGAAAGAAGCAGAGAAGAACTCTCGATGGGAGTTCTTCTCTTCCATAAACTTCTAGTTGAAGTCAGAATAGGAGACCAAGGAGGAGTCCAACTCCTCCCCCCTTCCTCTCTATTTAAAGAGAAAGAGTCTCTTATAAAATCTCCCACCACCGCCTGTTGGATTATCGCTGGGGAAGCAATCTTCTCGTCTGAATTCGTCGCGACCTCTCACTGTGCCTTTCGAAAATCAGCTTGGAAAGCCAATCGGAGTCCAAGGTAAGCCTTGTTCCTTCTTTTTCCCTCTTTTTCCTTTCTTTTCATTGTGCTAATTAAACAGCACCATCGGCTGTTAGTTTCATCGGAGAAAATTAAGCTTTGAATCCCTTGTTTTAATCCTTATTTTGCCCCTTTTATTTTGGTTTTCTCAACGTCGGTGATCACCTCGATCGTCGATTTGAGTTCGTTGGGCTGCATCATATAACAGCCCCAATTGTCGCCAGCCAAAGCTGCACCAGCTATAGCCTCTAATCTGAAAAACAAACGAGATCCGAAGGTCCCCTATTTTGCCTAAGAATCCATAGGAAAGAAGGAAAAAGAAAAAAAGAAAAGAAAAGAAAAGAAAAGAAGAAAGAGTTTTTCTCTCTTTCCTCTCTCTTCTCTAAGTTTGGAATCCCCACCTTCTCTCTCCAAAAAGTTCACTTTTTCTTTTTATTTTCTCCCTCTAAAACTTTATCTCTCTAAAATTATTTCTCTCTCTCTATATATATATATAATTATGTCTTCAAGTTTGATCGAGTAAAGGATATTCTTTTAGTGATTTAGATCCAATTCTAATGAAAAAATTTTGATTCGTAGTCATTGGACAATTTGCCGATATCCATCTTGATTAGATCAAGCATCACGAGATTTTATTATCAATTTCATCATAGCATCCTATTTTGATCTTTGATTTGTAGTTGATCAATTTGATATCCCAGATTTAATTGATTGGATATCGAATGCTACCACAAAGCTAATTAGCCCTTTGGGAATAAAAAAATTTTATTTTAAAAATAAATATGATTAAAGTTTGATAAAAGTATAATTTTAATATTAGAATTTGAAAGAGAAATTTTTGAGATTATGTGGATTCGTTGAAGTACACGTGAGATAAATAAATGATCTACCTTCTCTATATTTTTTATTTATATAATATTTTTTTGATTCTATCGAATAAATTATTAGTGGATTTATATATGATTTATACATGTTATGAAAATATGTTTTAAATTAAAATTGATATAAATTTTAAAATAATATTGAACTATTACTGTTATTGATATGAAATTATATATGCATATTTTGATTTAATTATAAAATATGAGTTATTCTTTGAAATTTTTTTTGATATGAATCATATTTAGACTCTCAGCCTGACTGTATTTTGAACCATGCCAATTGGGGATTATACATTGGCACTCTAAGCTCATAATTCTATTTCTAAACTGTTCACAGCATATAAGTATCGTATTATAGCCCCGCCATAGGGATAGGTATAGTATTTTGGCCCGACCATGAGATATAAGTATGGTATTTTGATCAAACCACAGAGAATAAGTATGGTATTCTGGCCCAAGTAAAGGATATAAGTATGATATTCTAGTCTAGCCAAAGGATATGAGTATAGTTGTAGTTAAAAGCTGATGAATTAAGTATAATTCATTTTGAATCCAATTTTTGAATATGATTGTTTTCAAAATAAGATAAATAATTATGTATATGAATATTTAAAAAAATGCTGACATTACCGAATTCATATTTTGAGTATGAATTTGATTATATTTATGCACTAATTAATAATAAATTATATTTTAGTTTTTATAACTTATATTATGACATAAATTATTTGGTTAAGATATTTGTTGCTTGCTACGCTGTTTAACTTATTACTTTATATTTTATTATTGTTACGGATTTAGAGGACAAGCTTGACTCGAAGATTCGATTTGGAAGAATGAATTAAAGGCATAATTTAATATTTTATTTTAGATTAGAATTTATTAAATTTTGATACAAAACTATATAATTTTATTTTGTAAGGCATTTGATTTAGTTATTTAAATTAGAATTGAATATTAATTATATGAATTTTATTTTGCTATTGCTTTATGATATCGTGATGTGATATCTCACATATTTATGGAAAGAATTTTCTATGAATATGCGATCGTTGCCATGATTCTTAGCTCGCGATCTTGAATCAGAGGTGTGACAAATAGATATATGCATAGTTTCAGTAATTAGCCAAGATGCAAGCTTTTATTTTAATAATCAATTGTCTACTAATCATATATTAACACTACTATAGAACAAGACTACGGCAGTGGTTTGTAATCGCTGCCATAACCATAGCCCAAAAAATTATTACTATAGGCTATGGCAGTGGTTATATAACCGCTACCACTACAGCCATCGCCATAGGTCTATGGCAGTAGTTGTTGCAGCGGTTATGAAAATTGATGCCATAGACTGCCTATTGCAGCAATTTTTGAACCACTATCATATTTTGACCTATAGCAATGGTTATGTAATCGCTACCATATCTTGACCTATGGCAGCGATTACATAATCGTTGCTATAGAGTCTATTGCAGTGATTATTGAACCGCTGCGATAGATTATACGGTAGTGGTTGACATATGCCTACGACAGCGGTTGGCACATCTACGACAATGATTGTAAAATCACTATTGTATCTTTTAAATAATTAAAAAAATATAAAATTTTTAATTTTTTATATATTTTACCTGATAAATATAGAGATATATAATATAAAAAAATATTATAAACATAAAAATATTTTTGAAATGCTAAAATTTTATTATCGAATAAAATTTATTACAATATTTTTTAAAAAAAATATCAAAAGTCTCCTAAATCTACATCGTCCTCATCACCAAAAGATGGAACATGAGCCGGAGCCAAAGCTAGAGGAGCTAGAGCTGGAATATGGGCCAACATATCCTCAAAGCCCGTGAAGACACCTCTAAAACGTGCGTTGAGCATCGACACCATGTTTCTCACGATGCCCTCCAGATGAGATGCGCGCTCTTCAGCCCAATCTGCCCATGTTGCAACATGATCTGCCCGTGCCAATGCCTCCTCAAACTCCTCCCGATTAATGACATCGAAAGCCTGTGAAGAGATGCTCACCTCAGACCAATAGCTGATCGATGTATGTCCGGGCTTGCTCGAATCCTCTAAGAGTGCTCAAGCCACAAGACCTGAGATAGATGGTCATGCAGGTCAGAGATATCCGGACCCTCGCTCGCAAGCGTATTTAACTAATTCTATAATTATAAATTTAAATAAAATTTTATAAAAAATGCTATAATACTAATCATATATACTAATATATTTAATACTTACAAAAATTTTTTCAATCACGGTGTTCATCGGTCTGCCCTTCTTGTCCGTACGGCTGAATCGAAAGATCTCACTACGGCTGGACATCACTCCATCTCTCATCAGCTATAACAATAGATCAGTTTATCAGAAAAATAAAAAAAAATATCAATTTAATTTATCTAGTAAGATTTAGAATTCATTACCTCTCGATGCATACGACTGACCATGGACTCACGGTCGAGAGTGTGGATATACTCCTGGGCTGCCCAATTTTGATGGAAGATAACCTAACAAGTATTTAAATAAATAATAAATATTTAAAAAATATTTAAATATAACTTTAAGCATATTGAAAAATTTAAAAGTTAGTAATTTTACCTCAAACTCCTAGCTCCTCCAATGTGTAATGATCCTCTCCAACTGACTCAGAGGATAGTCCTGTATCTAAGGAACAAGCTCCTCCGAAGTATCTCGTCGGTGCTCGAGCTATCCTCTATGGAGCTTGATCTTGTAGCTCTGGTATAATTTTTTGATCTTCTTCAGTCGGACATCTCGAACCCTCTCATGATTTGAAAAGTCATACCTTCTATACACAAAGTTATCAAAAGTCAGTTATAAAATTATTCTAATCAAACATAGTATAAACATGTAAAATGCATAAATATAATTAAGATGCACTTACCCATATCTCCTCTCATACACGGTCTTTGATAACAGCATCCATCAATCGTTAGTCTCTGGGCTCTACGGGAATAATATCTGATCACCTCACAAGCACTTCAAAAAAGGAATGCATCTCCTATGCCGTCTTTCCTACTGGCCTTTTCTCTGCATCATACTACACCTTCACCTAATGCTAGCGGTTCCACACATGCACTATATATATGGGACCATGAAATGTTCAACTCGATGATGTACCTATAATGAAATATTATGCAAATATATAAGTATACAAATACTATATAAAAAATAAATAAATAATATAATATAAATATACAATCAAATGTCAGTGGAGTAGCATGTGTTAGAGATATCAGTGACGGTGGAGGCTTAGATGTCGGTGGAGTAGATATCATTGGTGGAGTAGATACCGACGATAGAGATCCTTATGCAGTCGATGCAGAGGTGGATGGAATATGCTCCGACTGTTCCTCAGATGCCGAACTCTGCGTAATCCGCCGAGGGGCAGGGGTGAAAGTTAGATGGCATTTTGGTGCCATCGTGACCTACAATGTTAATGAATATTAACCAATATAACATATTAAAAAATAATATTAGCAACATAATTACATATAATTTTCTCATCTATACAATGAACATTAACCAATATAACACGTTAATGTACATAATTATCTCATCTATACAATTACATATAATTGTACGGATGTCAGAGATTATATACACTAATCAATTGATGGGTCTATCATTATGCAATACAATAAACAAAAGCAATAAGATATAAATATTCAGAAAATGTTATCCAAAAAATTTTACAATATGAATTGCATTCATAAATAATTAAGAATGAGCAATAGTTGTAGATCTAATTTCTTGCGCGAACTTGGATATTAATCCAGAAATCTGAAAGAAGAACGAAGTAGATGATGGCGGCACCTTAGGACTTAAAGTTGGAATCTTAGAGAGATATTTCAAATTCTGTTCGCATCCGTCGAGCTGGCTTGCTCAGAAGCCGAGCTGACTCCGTGCCTGAGACAGTCGGCTTCATGCTTGAGACATTCGGCTCAGATCCTCCTCCAATCGGCTCGATCTTAGCTCAAGCCAGCTCGACTGTGTATCCAAGTCGGCTCGACTGTGTGCCATCCCCTGTTCTTGGCTGTCTCCACTTTTTTCTCATCTTTTCGACTGCCCGTCTCCCACTCAATCTTCATTATCGATGAGGTTGGACCCCCGCCTCCCTGATCCCTCTCTCCCTCTCTCGATCTCCCTCGCTGGCGAGGCTGGACCCCTTCCCTCCCTCTCTTCCTCTCTTGATCTCCCTCATCGAAGACGGCGGTGAGGCCGGACCCCCTCCCTCTCTCCCTCTCTTGATCTCCCTCGCCGACGATGGCGGCGAGGTCGAGCCCTCCCTCCCTCTCTCACTCTCTCGATCTCCCTCACCGACGAGGCCGGCCCCCCTCCTTCTCAGTGATGCCGACGAGGTTGGACCCCCTCCCTCTCTCTCTCGATCTTTCTCATCGGCGATGGCGACAAGACCGAACCCCTCCCTCCCTCTCTTCCTCTTTCTTTCTTAGTTTCGGATCCCAAAATCGAATCCAAATATCCGAGATCCATTAGGATCTAGGTCTGATATTTCAAGTACAGACCCATCGGATATTCGAATTCGGATTCGATACCAGTAATTAAAATTGGATCCAGATCTGAATATCCAGATTTCGATCCGAATCCAATCCATTGATAGGTCTAGTCCAGTGATTAATAAATAATACTATAAAATTAAAATAAAAATTATACCTATGACTATAGAGAGGGGATCGCACCGAAAGCTCCGAGAATCATCGGCGATGGCGCTAGAGGAAGACGACGGTACTAGAGATAACCTGCAAAACAAGAGCAAGATAGTGAGATAGAGAAAGAGGGCGGGGGATGGGAGAGGGGGCCCGGAGGGGCGCCGTGACAGGGATTATGTTGAATAAATTATTATGTCGAATAAATTATTAGTGGAATTATATATGATTTATATATGTTATGAAAATATGTTTTAAATTAAAATTGATATGAAATTTCAAAATAATATCAAACTATTACTGTTACTATTTATTAATCTAAAATTATATATGCATATTTTGATTTAATTATGAAATATGAGTTATTCTTTAAAAAAATTTAATATGAATCATATTTGGACTCTCAGTCTGACTGTATTTTGAACCATGCCAATTGGGGATTATACATTGGCACTCTAAGCTCATAATTCTATTTTTAAACCATTCACAGCGTATAAGTATGGTATTCTGGCCTTGCCACGGAGATAGGTATAGTATTTTGGCTCAACCATAGGATATAAGTATGGTATTTTGATCTAACCATAAAGTATAAGTAGGGTATTCTGGCCCAAGTATAGGATATAAGTATGATATTCTAGTCCAGCCAAAGGATATGAGTATAGTTATAGTTAAAGGCTGATGAGTTAAGTATGATTCGTTTTGAATCTAATTTTTGAATATGATTGATTTTAAAATTAGATAAATAATTATGTATTCGAATATTTTGAAAAATGCTGACATTATCAAATTCGTATTTTGAGTATGAATTTGATTATATTTATGCACTAATTAATAATAAATTATATTTTAGTTTTTGCAATTTATATTATGACATAAATTGTTTGGTTAAGATATTTATTACTTGTTGGGCTGTTTAGCTTATTATTTTATATTTTATTATTATTATAAATTTAGAAGACAAGCTTGACTCGAATATTCGATTTGGGAGGATGAATCAAAGGCATAATTTAATATTTTATTTTAGATTAGGATTTATTGAACTTTGATACAAAACTATAAAATTTTATTTTGTAAGACATTTGATTTAGTTATTTGAATTAGAATTAAATATTAATTATATGAATTTTGTTTCACTATTATTTTATGATATCGTGATGAGATATCTCGCATGTTTATGAAAAGAATTTTCAATGAATATGCGATGGTTGTCATGATTCTTAGCTCGCGATCTTGAATCAGAGATGTGACAAATAGGCATATGCATAGTTCCAGTAATTAGCCAAGATGCAAGCTTTTATTTTAATAATCAATTATCTGCTAATCATATGTTAAATTGCAAAAGCAGAAAGTTGAATCAAGCTTTCTCAAGCCAGGTAAGCTTGAAACTTGCCATATTTCAACCGAATTTGTGTATGCCTTACTAGTGCCGGTCAACAGTCTCTTTCAATATGGTGGTAGAAAGAAGTCTACTCCGACAAATGGATGAGATCGAGGTATTTTGGTCCAAAAATATGGTCACGATGCTCTAACATTATCATAGTCCCTTCGGCTAAAAAAGGAGATGATTGGTCTTCCAAGTTCTACAGAATATTAAGAGAGCCCACCTAATTCATGCCTCCATCCTAAGTTTTATATCCCCCTATCCCTCTTGCAGGTTTTAGTGATTTAAATAGCGAGACAGAGGTCAGAAGCGAGCCTTTTCTATTTGTTATCATGCGAGAAATTGGTTTAGGTGACGAGTTAAAAGGGGATCGGTGAGCTTCCAATGATGGGAGCAACAAGAGACAAATTCTATTTTATTTATTTTCGTGGGCCTCTTATTGGAAGACCTCATCAACGGATCATGGGCTACGATTATCCCAATATTTCCACCAATCGCTTTACCGGTCATCATCGACATGGTATGATAATAATAATATGATAATGAGATATACACAGTTATGTCAGATGACCTCGTCATGAGATTTTTTTATTTTTTGGCGTTGCACAGGATTTGCAAATATTGAGACATGGATAGAATAAGAGATTTGTAATTTGTTGTGGATTAGTGTAGGCTCTCAGATGTATTTGATTTTTTTTTTTTTTAAGCTTTATGTATCAAAATAAGTTTGGATGATTTATATTGACCTAGATTTTTTATTATCTTTATCTTTTGACGTCGTGGTAAATTAGTCATCCACGGGTCATATTTACCCATTTATTAGCGCTTGGTAAATTGATCAATAGGTTCAAGTCTCGTGGGAGGAAAATGGACCGGTGAAATTTCATGCGCACAAAGAAGTGTTTGTCATATTACCTATATCTCGAAGCTATCACCTTTTTGGACTATACTTGCATTAATCTTTCAACAAAATTTCAAAAAAAATAATAGATCTAAGAGACAGCTGTCATGCTTGCACTATTTCATTGGTACGACATCTACCAACCGGTGCATGCAAAATCCAAGAAGGCGTGAGCCTTGTCAGCTCTCTTGAGTTTATTAAAAAAAAAAAAATTATAAAACGAATCATCCATACACTTATAATATAAATATATCTAAAAAATTTTATAAAATAAAATATTCTCGAATGGTCCAAAAATCTTGATCATATCAATATAAACTAATAGTCTAAAGTGCTCCGCAATACATAGCATCCAGTTAGCTGCTAAGCTCGTCACTTAAAAGGTGTACGTGATAGTGAGATTCGGACAGCTGATCGGTGAAGTTGCTATATCTCATAGAAGGGGGTAGGTATTGTCATCCTACACACACCCCTAAATCCAAGTTACAATCGAATCACTCTCAATGGTTAGATAATCGATCTAAAGAGTCTGACAAGCATACATGATCCTAACCCATATGCATGCAATCCAAACCTCCACCGCAAGAACTAAGGGCTTATAAGGATATGTGCCCCGAGCCATTACAAATCTAAATGTAAGATCATGGGTCACAAAATCAATGTCTTCATTTTTGCTCTTAACACTGCAATCAAAGTTGATCTTAAGATACATCAGAGGAGGAGGAGCTGAAATTATAAAATTTCGACGATTTGCTACATGAATGGAATGGGAGTCTCAGATGTCGAATGGTCTCAAAGTCACGCCAGTCACCTCAGTTGTCAAGAACAAACTCTCTCCGAGATGAATCTTGTCGAACACCTTTTTGCCTCGAAGATTGGACTGTTTTAGATAACCAAATTTGATGGGTAATATAAGCTACTCTATTGTCAGCTATTTGCAGCGCATCTGCCCCTGCACACAACATATCTAGTAACATCTAGACTAGAGTCTTGGTTTGGGAGGTAAGGCTATGCAAACTTACTAGATACCATGCATGCAAAGCTCTCAAACACAGAAAGAGCATATGCTTAACGGTCTCATTATCTATGCCACAAATTGGATATACAGGCTAGAAATCCATGCACCTCTCTCTTAGGACAGACCTGGTTGGAAGCCACCCTTCAGGTGACTTTCCAAATGAAGAGACTCACCTTATCCTTCAGATCCATCCAATATCTTAACGTCTAACGGGCTCCCTTCGATACAAATGGTGGAGATAAACAATCACTATCTTCGAAATGCAAGAGAAACTCCATACCGTGTATATGCTATAGATCGAGATCGCCAAATAATACACATGCTCTGCCAAATCCTCACCAAACAACTAGGCCATCCTAAATAAGCGGATCACAAATTCTCATCAAGTCTTCAACCGCTATACAGGTAAAAATCGGCCACCAATTTAGTAGAATATTTACAAATCAATCATCCTCCATTAGCCACCCGATTTATCTAATAATCTCAAGAACTCGTGCATAAATATCCTTTTACAAGAAAAATCTAGGAGCTTTGAAACACATGAATCACCTCACCAGCCATTCAGGATCCATATCTATCTCTCATCATTCTACTTCACCAACTTACAAGATCAAGAAGAAATCAGGCCATATATCGCCTTCCGTCTAGCGATAAGAGACTATACTTCCAAACTTTCATCCTGTCTCAGGCTAAAAGGTGCACACCATCATCACCGCTGGGACTTCACTGGCATCATCTTCCAAAAGTAATACTGGTGAAAGAGCAATGCGCAGCTATTTTTCCTACACTAATAGTCTAAAGTGCTCCGCAATACATAGCATCCAGTTAGCTGCTAAGCTCGTCACTTAAAAGGTGTACGTGATAGTGAGATTCGGACAGCTGATCGGTGAAGTTGCTATATCTCATAGAAGGGGGTAGGTATTGTCATCCTACACACACCCCTAAATCCAAGTTACAATCATGGCTGAATCACTCTCAATGGTTAGATAATCGATCTAAAGAGTCTGACAAGCATACATGATCCTAACCCATATGCATGCAATCCAAACCTCCACCGCAAGAACTAAGGGCTTATAAGGATATGTGCCCCGAGCCATTACAAATCTAAATGTAAGATCATGGGTCACAAAATCAATGTCTTCATTTTTGCTCTTAACACTGCAATCAAAGTTGATCTTAAGATACATCAGAGGAGGAGGAGCTGAAATTATAAAATTTCGACGATTTGCTACATGAATGGAATGGGAGTCTCAGATGTCGAATGGTCTCAAAGTCACGCCAGTCACCTCGGTTGTCAAGAACAAACTCTCTCCGAGATGAATCTTGTCGAACACCTTTTTGCCTCGAAGATTGGACTGTTTTAGATAACCAAATTTGATGGGTAATATAAGCTACTCTATTGTCAGCTATTTGCAGCGCATTTGCCCCTGCACACAACATATCTAGTAACATCTAGACTAGAGTCTTGGTTTGGGAGGTAAGGCTATGCAAACTTATTAGATACCATGCATGCAAAGCTCTCAAACACAAAGAGCATATGCTTAACGGTCTCATTGTCTATGCCACAAATTGGATATATAGGCTAGAAATCCATGCACCTCTCTCTTAGGAGAGATCTGATTGGAAGCCACCCTTCAGGTGACTTTCCAAATGAAGAGACTCACCTTATTCTCCAGATCCATCCAATATCTTAACGTCTAACGGGCTCCCTTCGATACAAATGGTGGAGATAAACTATCACTATCCTCGAAATGCAAGAGAAACTCCATACCGTGTATGCTATAGATGGAGATCGCCAAATAATACACATGCTCTGCCAAATCCTCACCAAACAACTAGGCCATCCTAAATAAGCAGATCACAAATTCTCATCAAGTCTCCAACCGCTATACAGCTAAAAATCGGCCACCAATTTAGTAGAATATTTACAAATCAATCATCCTCCATTAGCCACCCGATTTATCTAATAATCTCGAGAACTTGTGCATAAATCTCCTTTTACAAGAAAGATCTAGGAGCTTTGAAACACATGAATCACCTCATCAGCCATTCAGGATCCATATCCATCTCTCATCATTCTACTTCACCAACTTAAAAGATCAAGAAGAAATCAGGCCATATATCGCCTTCCGTCTAGCGATAAGAGACTATACTTCCAAACTTTCATCCTGTCTCAGGCTAAAAGGTGCACACCATCATCACCGCTGGGACTTCACTGGCATCATCTTCCAAAAGTAATACTGGTGAAAGAGCAATGCGCAGCTATTTTTCCTACACTAATAGTCTAAAGTGCTCCGCAATACATAGCATCCAGTTAGCTGCTAAGCTCGTCACTTAAAAGGTGTACGTGATAGTGAGATTCGGACAGCTGATCGGTGAAGTTGCTATATCTCATAGAAGGGGGTAGGTATTGTCATCCTACACACACCCCTAAATCCAAGTTACAATCATGGCTGAATCACTCTCAATGGTTAGATAATCGATCTAAAGAGTCTGACAAGCATACATGATCCTAACCCATATGCATGCAATCCAAACCTCCACCGCAAGAACTAAGGGCTTATAAGGATATGTGCCCCGAGCCATTACAAATCTAAATGTAAGATCATGGGTCACAAAATCAATGCCTTCATTTTTGCTCTTAACACTGTAATCGAAGTTGATCTTAAGATACATCAGAGGAGGAGCTGAAATGATAAAATTTCGACGATTTGCTACATGAATGGAATGGGAGTCTCAGATGTCGAATGGTCTCAAAGTCACGCCAGTCACCTCAGTTGTCAAGAACAAACTCTCTCCGAGATGAATCTTGTCGAACACCTTTTTGCCTCAAAGATTGGACTGTTTTAGATAACCAAATTTGATGGGTAATATAAGCTACTCTATTGTCAGCTATTTGCAGCGCATCTGCCCTGCACACAACATATCTAGTAACATCTAGACTAGAGTCTTGGTTTGGGAGGTAAGGCTATGCAAACTTACTAGATACCATGCATGCAAAGCTCTCAAACATAGAAAGAGCATATGCTTAACGGTCTCATTGTCTATGCCACAAATTGGATATACAGGCTAGAAATCCATGCACCTCTCTCTTAGGACAGACCTGGTTGGAAGCCACCCTTCAGGTGACTTTCCAAATGAAGAGACTCTCACCTTATCCTCCAGATCCATCCAATATTTTAACGTCTAACGGGCTCCCTTCGATACAAATGGTGGAGATAAACAATCACTATCCTCGAAATGCAAGAGAAACTCCATACCGTGTATGCTATAGATCGAGATCGCCAAATAATACACATGCTTTGCCAAATCCTCACCAAACAACTAGGCCATCCTAAATAAGCGGATCATAAATTCTCATCAAGTCTCCGACCGCTATACAGGTAAAAATCGGCCACCAATTTAGTAGAATATTTACAAATCAATCATCCTCCATTAGCCACCTGATTTATCTAATAATCTCAAGAACTCGTGCATAAATCTCCTTTTACAAGAAAGATCTAGGAGCTTTGAAACACATGAATCACCTCATCAGCCATTCAGGATCCATATCTATCTCTCATCATTCTACTTCACCAACTTACAAGATCAAGAAGAAATCAGGCCATATATCGCCTTCCGTCTAGCGATAAGAGACCATACTTCCAAACTTTCATCCTGTCTCAGGCTAAAAGGTGCACACCATCATCACCGCTGGAACTTCACTGGCATCATCTTCCAAAAGTAATACCGGTGAAAGAGCAATGCGCAGCTATTTTTCCTTGGCATGATGTCATCTTAGTCCAACTGGTACCATGCCAGTGAATAAGTCTAAGCGACAATAGATGTCTATTGAACCTATTACTTTTTGGATTTTGCTGTAATGAGTCTTGAAAAGTAATTCCAGCGAAATCTTTAAAGAAGTGATAGATTTAAGTGGCAGGTGACTCATCTTTATTATCATTATTATTATGGTATTTTACATCAGTTCAGAATTGATATCATGCCGATGAGAAGTCTTTTTTTTTTCTCGTTTGGTGATACACCGATGAAACGTTGATAATACATTATATGCCCTTTAAATTATCTTGTACATAATGTATAAAACCATTGTTCGCAAAATTCGCAAAAGTAATGAATTTAAGTGCTAGGTAATGTGAATTAAGTTTTTTCCATCGATAAAGTATGAGATTGGTTCAAAATAATGTCACATCCATTAAAAAAATAAATGCCAACGATATCTTAAATTTACAAAGCTTTTTTTTTTTAAAGGATTGCAACCTGTTTCGTAGCATGATGAGGGCATCGATTAGCTGTCAGAACACACAAGAACCATGTGACTTGGTGGCAAGCGTACTAGTTATTGTCGTTTTATAATCCCCACGATGTCCTTTCGTGATTTCTTCTACAAGTAAATGTTTTCGTCGCATAATACGCATGTTACTTTGCAGTTACGGAGATTAATGACGTGCTTTTTTGCTTAGAATGCCGCATGGCCGCATCACTAGATACAAAGCTTCTTGTCCATCTTCCATGCATAAGTCAATCTGCTTACAGTTTAAAAATTTATAGCAATGACTCCAGTATTAAATTCTAAAGTTGACGATAACCATGTTCTCCTTATCTTGAGCAAATTATAGAATAATACCCGTGCTAACATCATGACATTATATGATGACAACCATCCATTAATTTTTATTTTGATAAGTGAACTTCATAGTCAATTTGATCTTTTTTGTACTATTTTTATATCCATCACGGACCAAAACCCAGATACAACATGTAGGCCCATGATATGAAGAATATTACTTAGACCATACACAGCCAATGATAATAGCTTGTTCATATAGTAGTACATCATGATTGTGCTTGATGAGTAAGATTTATAGAAATGAATGGTTGTGATTGTTTGGTTGGACAATCATGCATTGAAAATAATTGCTCCATGGCAAGATCTTGCCATTGAAAAACTGCCGCATCATCAGGCCATTCCATCCTTAAGTTCAAACAAAAAGCTAGGAACTTTCCTACGCAGCACCGCAAGTTGGACCGGCAAGAGTCCAAAATTAATAGTTTAACTCCCAAACAAGAAAGAATTAATGAGATTATTAATTAAAGTATGCAAGAAACAAAGAGGGAGAAGCTTTATTGTACGAACAAAAAAACAAAGGCTAACGCACACTTCACACCCGTCACTCCCTTGTCAGGTGTACAATGTAGACCAGTAGGAGGTAGAGGAATAGCCTATCGGAGGAATTTAATTATAAAAAAGATGGGAGGGAGGGGATGTGTTGGGCTCGCTGGTTTTAATAGTTTTTGTTTTCTTTGGCGTACGCTATTTTGTTCGTTTAGCCGCAGGAGACGGTAATGTAAGGAGGGGTTGGGTGAGAAAGAGAGGATCGTGGTGAAGCGAGTGCCGCAGAACGGCTTGGAGGAAAAGCTTTCCCCCTTTCTTCTTTTTTATATGTTGCCGCGGCCGGAGGAATAGGCGAATCTTGGGGGGATGCGAGGCCGGGCCCGGTGGATTTCTCTTTCCTAATATCCCAGAGGTACGAGCAAAAGCCCACTCCTTTTCGCTGTTCCCGCCATGATTTCCTCCATGGGAGTCTGGCGCGCTCGAGGAATGCTGTTTTTTTTTTTTTTTTTCTTCAGATTCGTGGGTCGAAAAACAGTCCTCTTAGGGTTTTCTTTTCTTTTAATTGTTTTTCTTGGCTTTTCCTATCTTGGAATATTGAGGGATTTTTGTTGTTTTGGCCTGCTCGAACTGTCCGTTGGAATCTGGCGCCCTTGAGGAATGCTGGTCTTTTTCGTAGATTTTTCTGTGAGAAAGATCGATCTTTTTTGGGTATTTTGTTCTGGTTTGATCGGCTTTCCCTATAATAGAGGGATTTTTGTTCATGAGTAGTCCGGGATTGCGTATGGGTTTTGGGGAGAGATAGGGTTCTACTTTTTGTTGGGATCAGGGATGTGGGCTTTTGTTCAAGGGAGGTAAGAACACTGGATTTCATGTGGGTTTGTCGAAAATAGACTTCTGATTTTTTTCCCCCTTTCGGTGTTGCAGTGGTAAAAGTAGGGTTCTTGGTGCAGGGGATCATATCTAAATCTACCCCTATCTCCTCTTTCCAGGGTTCTTCTTCACGCAAGAGGTAGCAATGCGGCTGTAGTATTCTCATTTTAGCTGTTTTTCTTGATACAGTTTTTGCTTTTGAATGCTGGTTTGCCTACTGGTTTTGTATAAAGATACGGTTTTGTTCTTACGATTTTCTTTTGGAGAAAAGGATTGTTACGAAAGGGTTTGGCGGAGAAACTGCACTGCTTTCGTTGTTTGACCTGGGAATCTTATCTGTTGTGCCTTTGATTTGATGTTGGTTCTGATCATTTTTCTTCCAAGATTTTGTTTTCAGGTATCTTGATTGTTACAAGAGGTGACAGGTAGAATTTTTCCTCTGGTTTCTGCTCTTTTATATGAGAATCTTCATGAGGATGAGCTGCATGAAGCCCGTGCCTTGAATCTTTGGAATCTTGAAGTAAGATGCCCCTGCTTGTGTTTATATGCTTGTCATTAACTAAAACTCGTAAGGATGCTATTCCCATTCGGTTTTTGCTTTAGACATTTATATTAATTTCTCATGAGCGAATTTCCTTAGATGTTTTCTCCCATATATTCTCAGAAGGAACGTCTAGTTGGATCTTATTCTTGCATGAGTATGTAATAATGACACTGTTCGTTTAATTCTTGTTATTATGTATGTATTATGGCACTGTTCGTTTAATTCTTGCATGAGTGGAAAATATGTAATAATGACTACGCTCTCTTAACTTATCTTGTTCACCGTAAAACAAGAGCATAAATTCTAATGTCTCTACAATTGCATGACATTCAGGTTGAAACATTAAGTTATATGATTCGATATGTTTCGATTTGGCTAGCACTTTGTGGGAGGTGGACATGAGTATGTTGGTGGGGATATGCTCCGGCCAAGGGAAGATGATATACCTGGTCTTTTTCTGTTCTTGGTTGTGCTCCCTCTGGTCACTTACATCTTACTTGGAATATGGAAGGAGACTTCGAAAAAGAAGGCCAGGATAAATGTGCTTGCACAGTTTGCTGCCGAGGAAGCTCTCAGAGTTGAAGCAATGACATCTGCTGATGTTATACCAGCTGGACCTTCTCCGAAAACTGGCTTTCATGAGTGTGCCAGATGCTTTGCTCCTGCTACAACTCGCTGCTCCAGATGCAAATCAGTCAGATACTGGTACGAGTGTTTAAGAAAATCATATTTCTCCCCTTTGTCCTCAACATTAAGTAGGCCTTTTTATTCTTAAGCTTATTCTTCAATTTTCTATTTGCTTTCTGCACAATCATCAATTTGCACTACATGATATAATGTCGAATCCATACATGAACTTACCCTATAGCTTATCTGTAATGATTTAGCTTACTGAGTCCCTTCTTTTCTTTCCCTTATTATTCATAACAAATGCTAGAAAACAGAGGAGAGAGTTGCTGTAAGTATTAAGACGTTGTTTGTTCATGGAATTGTTTGGAAATGTTTTTAGTCATATGCTTTTCAGAGGACCATCAAACAAGGAGGCAGCCTCTGGTATAAAAAATGATTATCCAATCAGTTGTTCAAATAAGAAATATATGATTACCACTTATGTTTTGGCTGAGTTGCCAAAATTTGGATAACCAACATCTTATAATAAATATTATTTTTGTTGTAGGAAAGGATAGCTAGATTTTTTTTTGTTTGAATGTGGCTTTTGAGATAAGCTATCATAAATCCTCATGTAAAAGTAAAGCAAAACAAAACAAGGATATGGTAATAATCCTAATTGGATTCATCTCTAATTTGTGATTCAAAGTGTTTTGGGAAGCATTCAAGATTAAATTGTCAAAAATTGCACAACTCCTTCCATTATTGCAATGATAAGGGATTCCTGGAGCTTATTCAGGATGTATTTCATTAATATAAAACCTTGTCCTTTTCGCCTCTCAAATGGAATTTGTGCTATCATTCTGGTGGTTTTTATCCATATAAGTTATTGAAAGATAAGTTAGGAAAACAATAGATTGTAGTCTTCATCAGAATGTTGCTTTAAAATTCTTCTTTTTTTTTTTTTTTGATGAGAACGTTGCTTTAAAATTCATTTTGATTATCATGCAAGTTGAAACATCTCACAAAAACCAAAACACATTTTGAATGGAAAAAAGTTCTTGTTCAGGTGGTCATATTTGACCTGCTCTGAACTAAACATTTTGGATCAAATGAACTAGGGCATTTGAATAAATATGAATAAAAATGAATCAAACAGTCATAAAATACAATTTTTGAGGGCAGAAGAGAACAAAACACTGAACACGTTGACAAAGAAGGTAAGGCAGAGGTGAACTGCCGTTCATCATGCAGATTAAATCAGGTTATAATCAGTAGTCAAACTTTAGAGACTATTTCTTTTTGTCTACCCATACTGCTCTTTATGGGCAAAATAACACTATGTTGAATTGTTGATGGTAAGGAATCGTCAAGCTCAACTCTACTGTAAATTTGTAGAAAAGTGGTCATCAATGAGAAAATTCCTTTGGGTTGGGGATGCCTGAGTTGTATTTGCTTTGTAAACTTCAAGCTTGGAACTCTAGTGCCTGATCCGTATCATCAACATTTTCATTTTGTATTTTTTGATATTGGTGTAGAGTGTATTACAAGTTCTGCATCACTTTGATACCTGCTGAAGGGTTGTTCATGTTGGTGTTTTTATGAATGACTATAATTGGAAACTTCTCTCTCTAGCATCATTTCATAAAATATGTCCTGTGACAAAAAGTCCTGTAAATTTGTTTTAATTGTTCATAGCATATTTCTTGTATGCAAAAGAAATAAAACACCCGAACAAGATAGTTTGTTAATACATTATTGGTGCCTGGCATATATTTTAGAATTTTCTACAGCTAAAGATCAACCATGCTGCTCTACCCAGCAATTACATGCAGAAGAAAATATCATGTTCCTTTGTAGGCTTGAGAAGTCAAGATTTGCTTGATGTTGATAATATGAGGATTATGCTCCTACCTGGTTTTCATTGTTTTCCATTTTTATACCGAGACCAAATACACTTGTTATTTGAAGAAGAAAGGGCTGGCATCTTCTTCCCAGCATTCATGATTTGCTAGATCTAGGGAAAATGAGGATTGTTACGATCACTGTGAATAATGTTAATTAACATGACATTTTTATAACGAAAATCAAATTTATACCCTCGGACCTGGTCTGCATTGTTTTCAGTTTTTATACTGAGGAGACCACATACACTTGTTACTTAGAGAGAGAAGGGTTGGAATCTTCTTCCCCTCTTTTCTCCAAAAACTGGCTGCAACTATAATTGATTCTTTTACCCTCTCCTTTTGAGTTCATTCCATTTTTTGCAGTTCTGGGAAGTGTCAAATAATACATTGGAGGCTGGGGCACAAGCAGGAATGTCAGCAATGGCAAGATACTGGCTCCGTTGTTTCTGGTGGCCTTTCTCCAGTTCAGCAGAATTCTCTTTTAGATGATGTCAAATCATCATTCCTTGGGAGTGATATTGAAGAGCCCTTGCATGGTGATCTTCATGGTAATGTATCGAGTGTTCCTTGTGTTATGAAAATTGATACACCTGAAGATTCAGCTGCACAAAGAAAGCTATCAGAAAAGCATGCTCTTAATAGATCAAAAAGAGTTGCCTTTAAAAGTGATGAAAGTGCTGCATGTGCATATGATGAAGTCATTGCCTGTAGTGCAGATGGTCAAACTATATATTCAAACTCCTTGTTTACAGAGTTTTCATCAAAGGATCATCCTCTGGAACATAAGGTTCATAATATTGAAGTTGGTTTCTGCAATATATGCTTCACTGACTTGTAAAGTATAATTTCTTTTCTGTTGCATTTTCTAACTGCCATGCTGTATCCTTGACAGTTTCAGTTAGGAACTGCAAATTCTGCACCTGGTGATGAAACTCATAAGATTCGAGACACCAGCAGTTCGTCCACTGTCAAAAATGCTTTGCACCAGTCTCACAAATCAGCAGATGAAACTAGAAATGGACTTAAGACAAGCAGTTCTCCTGGAATATCAGTCCCATCCCATGTGGATAAAAATAGGATTAATGGATGTGGTGTGGGTGCCAATATCACTTCAGAGAAAGTTGAGTTTTTCGAAGGTGGATTTTCTTCTGCTAGTGAAACAGTTGACTTAAGCTACTTAGCTGAAAATGTTTCACCTAAAGGAAGCATAGTTTTCAAAAAACCTCCATACACATTGGGACACACATCTTCTTTGCCACAAAAATCAGCTCAGAGAGCATTGAGAGAATACCCTTCTCAAGGTGTGGAAAGGCATGCCCACATGGAAAATGAATTTAGTAGGTTACTTTGAACTTGTTCAGTGATTTGTGATGGCTATTTCTTGGTTTTACTTGCCTCCTCTATGATCATTTTCCTTTATTCTTATTTTTTTAAAAATTGCACAGGAAACCCCCGAACAAATGTTTCACAGGGCTGCAACAGGATCTCCAACATGGAAGGGGTAAAGGTGGCAGGATCAAAGAAACCTTCAAAAGTCCTCAAACGGAATCTTGTGAGGTTGATAAATGACAACAAGAAAAATAAGGTGATGGTTTTTCTTGAAATGCCTTTATTTTTGTCGTATTATAGACAATATGATCATAAATTTCCTCTTTGAAGGCAATAACTAAAGGCTTTGCATTTCATGTTCTGCAATTTTAGGTATGCCAGCCGTTGTTTTCTTATGAGGATCTTGTCAGGTTTTTTCAGTGCAAAGTCTGGGGCATATCTCCAAGAGGGCTTCTTAATTGTGGAAACAGGTACTGCATAAATGGTTACTTTTTATTTATATGATGGCTTCTTCCTGGAGTTGTGAAAAGCAGCCTGTCACATATTTAGATATTTCTTACTCATCTTATAATGGTATATTGATGTTAGAATACGTTGCTAAGAAGCAAGAATACCTATGTAACAGCTGAGGTAATTATGGTCTAATTTCTATGTTATTTCCTTCCATTTCTAAGGATAGACATGTCAGCAATTTCTGTTAGTGGTGACATAATTCTTCTCTCATCTATCGACTTCAACCATTCTAAACTTTGACAAACTTTTGGAAGCCAGTTACTTGTTTTTTTTTTAAAAAAAAATTCCAGCAAAAGAATGCTTCATACTCTAATGTGAGTCCAAAGATTGATTGTTTAGACATCCTTGCAACAATTATAAGAAATATCATCTTGACAAAGGTTACATTCAATTTTAGCAGTTAGCTTGTCTGTAATTTTGGTGCAATGTGATCGTGGAGATTGATGGTTATTTCATTAACCAACACAAACAAGATCATTGAACTTGGAAAAGCTTTGGAAGCTGATTTAGGAGTCTGTACAACTTGAAAGTAGGAAGAGGTGGCCCCTGCTTCTATTTTGTGTTCTTAGAAAATTAGTCTCAAGGTTTAATGTGGAAGGCTTTTTGCAAGGAATTTATGACTAATCCTTTCAAAGAAGGATATGAAAAATCCATAAGCCCAAGATGAGACCAAGGCTGTCTTGGTTTAGAAAAAGACAATTGAATCCATACATCTGTAAGGTTGATGATTTAATATCTAGAAATAGATAAAACCCTCATGCTTAAGCTGACATGATAACAATCCTTATTTTATTTTATGAAGAAACCATGCATTGATTATCTCTGTTTTGCCCTTCTCTCGCTCACCTTTCCCTGCACCCAACACCCTGCCATCCCTCCATGCACCATGGGGGCACCCCAAGTTCTCCCTTAATGTCTTCAGCTGCTTTTCACTCCTGCAATACTAATGCTAACATCTTTTGGCCAACTTTTCACTCCTCAATAGTGCCAGACTTTCTGTATTCTAAAGTATGAAATTCTGTGTTATCTCAAGACTGTGGGCTGTGAAACCATTATGCAATAGATGAACCATGAAAGTACCTTAAGTTCTTATGTAACATTTCAACATCTGACCTTCAGCTTTTTTCTTGCAGTTGCTATGCTAATGCTGTCCTGCAATGTCTTACCTGCACAAAACCTCTCATGGTGTACTTGCTTCAGAGGTCACATTCAAGAACCTGTACTACTCAGACTCTTGTACTCATTCTTACAAAGTAAAGTCAACAAAAGCCAGATCACTTAATCTGGCTGGTTACTCTAATTTTGCAATTTATCTTTGTTTTTATGTTAGGCCGAGTCAAAGATTGGTGCCTCATGTGTGAACTTGAGCAGCATGTTTCTATGCTACGGGAAGGTGGAGGCCCTTTGTCTCCCAGTAGGATCCTTTCAAACATGAGGAACATTGGATGTCGTATGGGTGGTGGTAACCAGGAAGATGCACATGAATTTCTAAGGTGCAAGAAGTGAATTGGTTGGCATCTTTTGATTCTCAGTTCGTTAGTTTGACAATATTTTTGCATTTCAGTTTATTTTTCTGTCTTGCTGCAGAAAAATTATTATGGTATCTTACTTACATATGCCATGTTCTTTCATTCATGCTTCCTTCTACAAAATACAAGCAGGCTTCTGGTAATGTCTATGCAATCTGCATGCCTTGAGGGATTTGGTGGTGAGAAGGAAGTGGATCCGAAATTGCAAGAGACAACACTAGTACAACAGATTTTTGGTGGTCGGCTGAAGTCGAAGGTAGTTATTTAAGTTTGACTTTTCGGTAGTATTTGTGTTGCTTAGCTTGATGTTAGTTTGTAGTATTAAAATTATTGTCAACCACACTAACTGATTTACCTCATTGAAACAAGGTTAAGTGCCTGAGATGTCATATTGAGTCTGAAAGATATGAAAACATGATGGATCTTACATTAGAAATACATGGTTGGGTTGAGTCTTTGGAAGATGCGCTCACACAATTTACTGCTCCCGAGGATTTAGATGGAGAGAACATGTACAGATGTGGAAGGTTTGATGATATCCTTTGGTTGTCAAAATTTAAACCCCTTTTTTGTTTCAGTCTGATTATACCTTTGCTTTTGATGCATAGGTGTTCTGCGTATGTTAAAGCCAGAAAGCAGTTGAGCATTCATGAGGTGCCAAACATCTTAACGATAGTTCTGAAAAGGTTCCAGGTAATAAATTAATTGGTTTCTAGTCCTACTTTTGTAGGATATTGCATAATGCTAAATTTAACTAATGATCATTCTATGTCTTTCCTTTCACTTTCATTATTCAAATGTAAGCCTTATGTATATTATATGATACCGCCACTCAATTTGTTACTGCAATATTGCCAATTTAGGGAAAATACACTGCGGTATGATGCCTTGTCAGTGCAAATTTATAGTTATTGTCAACATTTCTTTCTCTATTGTTAGTGGAAACATATAAAGCTAGGTTGTAGGAGATGTTGCTTGTCATAGGGTTTCAAATTTTCTCAATTGTGATAGCAAAATATGCATAAGGAGTGTATATATAAACATGTACATACATTAAAAAATAAGGGATGGGGTGGGGGATTGGGTCTATCAAATTAACCTTGAGCAGAAATTACTTAGTTTACATGAAACCTTATTATATGGTGATTATGAGTATTCCATCAAATCTTGGAAAGAAAATTCTGTTGAAAAGATAATACCAAGTTGCCTGAGTGCCATTCCTATGTCTATCTCTGACCATCCTAACTCTTCTCAAATTCTCTCTCCAGGTCCATTCTAGTTGTCGATATGATAAATCTCACTTTCTTTTCTTAAATCGCAATTGCACATATCCGTATGCCAGTACTATTGCATATACATGTACTTGAAGCCATGAAACCTTGTAAAACAATTCCTATACATCTGATTTGTGTTACAAGTAAGCTGTCCTTTCTGAAGATTAGTACCATTTCCAGTTTGAGTAAACCCGGATCTACATCAAAACAAAACAAGTACTAAATGAATATGATATCAAAAAGGGAAGGTGAACTGTCATTCTGCAAACAGTTTTATTTGATAAAGCACTTGATTTGTTAGCATAGATTGATTCAGAGTAGCTTGATCATATAGCTTGGATGGTTGACAACCATGACACGGGTGCATTATTCCAACTTAACTGTAGATTGAGGTGGATTCCCATGGAATCTATTTTTTAGATGAGCTAATCCTCTCAGCTGGTTCTATGGTCATTCCTGTACTATCAATTGCATGCATCTCAATCCCAAATCCCAATCATCCTGACCACTGTCCGTCTCACAGATCTGAGTACAAGATGACTTGCTTGCTTTGGCAGGTTAATTTTATGTTCTGACCTTTTTTTTCTCCATGTTTGCAACTTGTGTGACCTAAAATTCATGTGCATATTGCCAATCATCTCTTTATATACAAATATAAAAACAAAACCATGAATCATGATTCACAATATATGCATCTAATGGTGTAAAATGTATATAAAAGCTTAATTTTATCTGTACAGGAAACTTCAAACGATGATACTGAAATTAAATAGTAGATTAATATCTTATGAATACCAAATTTAAGAATGTCTATATATATCATGTACAGGTATCATTATTATGTATATAAGGTCAAAGTTGGTGTATTTATAGCTGAGTAATGCTTGTTGCAAGTACACATATAGGTCTGTCTCTTTTCAACATTTTGTATCATATTTAATGTATTAATGTGATGCGTAACCATTTCTAGACCTGTAGGTAAATGTGGGAGAAAGTTGAGGCATACCATGATATCCAATATCTAGATGTAGTTGTATCAATATTATGGTATCATGGGATGCATCATATGCTTTACCAAAAAACAATGGGCACATCACCTATATATGTGTACTGTTTTGACAAGATAGGAAAAAATAATACAAGCCATCAATTTCATGGCATAAATATGCTATTAAAGATTCATAATGATTTGTGAGATAAAAGCACTTTCAACCAAGAAAGCAACTGAAGCAAATCAGCATACTGGGGAATGCTTGAAGAACATGCTAGAGCTACAACAGCAATTTGATGAATGTTTTAAGAGTTAAGACATGTTACGAGGATGCTTAAGGAAGCTATTAAACTTGTTATCGAGAGGAAGGTTGACAATACTATATTCCGGGCTTCTCTAATCCATGTCATTAACATGAGACAAATTGGAGGCAATGAAGTCCTGATGGTGGTCCAATTTGCGATGAGTATTACCCTTATGCAGGCAAGGAGAACAGACCCCACTTAATTGCTACAACGAAGGGGAAGTCGGTTGGCCCACTCCATTAAAGCGCAAATATCAACCTTATGGACAAGGTTGTTATAAAGGGGGTGGAATGTTTTGTACTTATTTTGTTAGATGATAATAGATAAAAATTATTACTAGATTTATGGTGGATTGTCATTTAGTGAGAGGTAGTTATTTAGGTGTTCATGCGTGGAAGTTTCTAAAAGGTCATTATTGCTGTAAAGCATATATGTTAATGTTTAATTGTTATGAATGGGGGGAGAATTCAAATCACGTTGTGTTCTTCTTTCGGACAATTAGGAGGATTGATCCCCTTTGAAGAGGATCTAAGGAGACCGGTTCCCTGAACCTTCTTTTTTTAATCTCTTTTTCCATTTTGGCATTCTATTTGAATTATGGATGTGAAATTTGATTTATATTATTATTTTATTGATTTAAAATAGCTTTATTGACTATATTTTCATGAACAACTAATTCTTCCAGATAAATTTATTCTACATATAAAAGAACAAATAAATTTCAATCTAGCAGCGATCACAGCCTTCAGATCTTGTGAACTTGATGCTAGGCATCGATAGCTCATGAATGTTATGAACTTAAATCTTGAGTAGAAAAGTTGATGACAAGCTCTATCCAAGGGGAGTGCTACTACAACCTTTCAATTGAGGGTTTCCTTTCCCATTACCAAGCGGATCAAATCTATCGTAGTGAGAAATGGATTCAGAAGTTCCTTTGCTTGCCCTCCCCATGCCACAACTAGCTTTTCCTGTAGGGTGCATGACCACCTAGTACATTAAGCAAGAGGAGCTCAATTCCTTGGCTTTAGAATTCCACCTCTATAATTTCAGATTGATTGTGCTGTGGAATAGGAGCCCAAGGAGAAGGAACAAGAGAGTATGGTGGCTAGCATAGTCAGGAAGTGAAGGGATGGATCGCCTTCTTCTCATGCTCCAAATGTAGGATTGCGGAGTCATCTTATCCTTTTTCTATAGAAATTTCCACCCTATGTTGAGATCAATATGGTTGCATTCCTAATGAGAAAGCAGCTAAGTGAATGGATGGGAAGCGCATGGATACTACAACTATTTCTCAATGAGAAGTTATTGATAGGGCTAATGGTATCGGCGAAGGTAATCAAGGATGGCAAATACCATTAAGGCAATGTGCAACATTAGCTTACTTATATGGGCCCACATGAGGACCATGATTTGCATGCTTCCCTATCTTATACCCTTGATATGTTCATCCAACCTTGCCAGCCTATTCTCCAAATTTGTTATTAGAATGTAAGCAAATTAAGAGAGTTAAGCAGACTTTGACTATTTGATTTCTTTTTACAATAATAGTCTTGTAGTTTACTTTCTATTATAATTATTCTCAAGGGAAATGTTTTGCCTTACAACTAGGGAGCAACTAGGAAAAAGATGGTGATTGTGTGGTGCCATATTTTGAAACCTGGACAGTGATGGTGATTGCATGGATTAGTCCTGTACCTCTTGCTTCACTTTTCCGTGATCTTTATCTTAAAGCCATGAAGCGAAATTCTTCGGTTGCAACTTATTGGAGCCGCAGAGCGAAATTGGAAGATCAAAATTTTTGGCTCCCTGTCTATCTCCGAATCAACATAGATGGATCAGCTTATGGATTTGCTTTCCACTATCTGCCCTTTAGGCTCTTCTGATGTTTTGGTGTAGAAACCTTGTATAGATGGGAATTACAATGTTTAATCTTGCTATAGATTCTTCAATCATGGTGGTATGCATTGGCAATTCTACAAAATTATTTGGAAAGCTAGTGTGTAGGAGGATAAAAATTTTCTTGCGGTTGGTTTTGATAAACCAACTTCACACTGTGGAAGCATTGGCTAAGAAAGAATGGAGAATCAACAATGGTTGTCCTTCATGTGGTGCATGTTCAAGGAAAGCTTCACATCTCTTCATCAAATACCCGTTTGCTTGAGTTGTTTGGTTGCCTATTTTATCATGTTTCCGTATTAGGGGTTTGCCTTATAATCTTCAGATTTTGTGGTCATCATGGAGGAGATTAAAAATTAAAAAGTACAATCTACCATAAGGAAAAGATGGGATCAACTGTTCATGGCTCTAATGTGGCATATTTGACGCGAAAGGAATTCCAGGATCTTTCATAAGCGGAAGTCTTCAGCTTATTCTATTCTTTATAAAACTCTTCAATCCTTCTCAATGTGGCATAACTTATGTTTGGCTAAATCATCTTGAAGTCACAAGGCCCTTTCTATTAGATTGTCTTCCCTTCTTTAGTTACTCTTTGTTTCCTTTCCCATTTCTACCGTAAAACAACACTAATTTTTTAATAATTTTATTATAAATTGGGGGAAGCTTCTTTCTTCCTTCACTTTCCATTCGGAGGAAAAAAAAAAAGAAACTTGGACGGATCAACCAGGTCAAGCAACTTGACCTGTCACTTACTGGCCTTGGTGGGTCACAGACCAAAATGTAGAAATAAAAAAGCCTCATCCAAACTGGCCAATTTTGATGAGTGACCCACTAACCTGGATGGTCCACTCATCCAAAACAGCCATATCGGACTGTTTCATCCCATGGTTAGAGGGAATGGGGAAAAACTCTTGCAGCCCAAACCTGTTCTCCACCTGATCCGATTCCTTAGCTCTCTTCCTCTCATGCATGCCTCTAGGCCAAACTCATTATTGGATCGACACTCATCATCAAAGCCGAAAGTAGTGTAGATGATGTCGTTGCTGCCTTAGGGAACAAGGAAAAGCCCTAAAGCACCTTTTAATCAATCCCAATCTCCCAATCTCCTTTTCCAAATTGGTTATGCAATAGTGGAAAGTGGAGGAAAGATGTTTCTGTGCTTGTCTTTGCCATCAAGGATGTGGTTATTGTTACCATGAATGGCAACATCAGAGAAAGAAAAAGCTGACTGACAAGTTGCTGAAGGATGTTGCCAAGGAGGAGAAACCTTCATTATTACAAAGATTTATAGGGACAAGAGAACTAATAAGAAAGAGATGAAGAGGGGGGAGAGGGATGTTACCTTAAAAGAGGTGAGGACTGGTGGGTAGGAGCAGCCCACGTGCACCTGCTGTTGTGCGATATCTGGACTTTGGTTAGGGGGTGCTCCTCTCTGGACACCTGACATGTTTATTGGGAGGTGAACAGCGCCGCTAATTGGGTCCCCACTTTTGTTATGGAGCATTGGGACGGCATGCTGCAGATTGACATCCAGATGGCCCTTGTGCCTTTTCGTGATGTTTTACTTTCTGATTTTTTTTTTTTTTTTTTGTTGTATTCATATTAGACTTACATGATCATTGGACTTGTATGATTGCTCTGCCTTACCAAAAAAAAGGAAAAAAAGAAAAAAAAAAGA
Source organism: Cocos nucifera (assembly GCA_006176705.1). Taxonomy (NCBI): domain Eukaryota; kingdom Viridiplantae; phylum Streptophyta; class Magnoliopsida; order Arecales; family Arecaceae; genus Cocos; species Cocos nucifera. The sequence continues at coordinate 1,087,798 of QRFJ01000028.1, read as the reverse complement.
GTGGTCAGGGAGATGTAATACAGAAAAGAGAGAAAAGGGGCATGCAGAGAGGATTTTTGTCCCAGTTATGTAGTTGGCCTATGGTTGAATCGTAGTCAAACCATGACCCCGGACTCATTTACTGAAACAATTCAGCTTGGGTCCATGGGTTCAAAACACTGACATGATGTGCATGTGAAATCCATGCCTCCCCTGTTTATTGCTCTCCATCTTCACCATTGCTTTTCAATTCTAATGCGGACTTGAATTAGTTTGAAGAGTTTGAGATGATTTTCGGCTCCAATATCGAGCTTCTCATTATTATGTAGAACCATGAAGGCATAGACATTGGTATTGAGTAGCTAGGATCATTCATAATCATGAATAGTTTATTCCAATCTACTTATCTCTTTTGCTAGATGAAGATTGAGAGGGCCAGCTAGTCTTTATTTTATCATTTGAACGAGTTGCACTAAGATGAAGGGAAAAATAGTTCCTTATCCTTGTAGTCCTATCCTTTAACCTCCTCAAGTTGTATCATCTTTCTCATTCATCTCCTTCTGTCATTCTTCAAAGCACCAGCACGTTGTTTCCATTCCCTTTTACCATTGATGGTGGCGATCAGGAGTGTTATTCTACAGTTCACATTTGATCTCTTATCTGCATGATGAGGTTGGATTTGATAATAGATGACAACATTACAATACATCACGAGGTCCCTAAATTATAGTGGACTAGAAGATAGTTTTGTCATTTCTGTTCAATATTAAACACTAACCAGGATTAAGTGACTATAATCATGGTTGGGCTGACACCTTCTAATAGTAGCGAACAGCAAGGACGTTGATGCAAGAAAAAAGAGGAAAAAAGAAAAAGAGAGTGCACTCACACAAAGTGCAAGTTATAGGGTTATGCATACCAATTTGAAAATTTCAAGGGTCATACATGCAAATAACAGTATTTTTTATTATTAATTTAACTGCTTGATTGAATCAGATCCTACATTATCTTGAGCAAATAATTTCCATCATGAGTAATATCCACCAACAAACATTAATTCTTAGATTTACAAGAAATCTTCATGACCGTTCAAGAAACGTAAGTTCAAATAAACCTTAGATCAAACTGAGATGCAAACCTTCAGAATTCTAAATCAAATTGGAGTCCGTTCCTAGATAATAATGATGATTTTGCAAGTTAATTGGGAAAATATGATTCTTGGAATTTTCGTTTGACTTCCAGTTCAAGTCAAAGTCCCTTACTAGTCATGTTGAAAACATTTGTTTGGTGTTGATACAACAAAATCTTTCAAATAAATTTTTCTGTTGCTTCCTAACCAAATATGCATTTGTATGCATGCTTTTACTAGTTAAAATGCAATTTGTTCTATAATGATGTCTAAAGCTATGGCTGACAGTCGATTAGATGTGGATGGGGCCTTGGTGATATCCATTTCTATATCCATTTATATTTAGGGAATAAGAATAAGGTTATAGACATTAATATTTGTATGCTTATTTGTTCAAAATGGATGTGGATATGAATCAGGTATGTGCCATAAATATTTATTGTAAACAAATACAGATGAAATGGATATTAGTTTGGACATAAGTGGAATGTGAGACAACAGGTGTATAAATCAAAATGTGTGCATGTGAGCACCTGAAATAAATAAAAGGTAAGAACATTAGCATTGGCGCTATCTCATAGCAATCTTGCTTTGACCCATTTGTTTATGGTGCATGAACTTTGAAGAAATATGCATTAAAAATTTGAAACTTTAGTAGTATTATTAAACCCTTATAAAAGTGTTGTTTATTAATGTATCTAACATCATCCTTTGAAAATAATAATGCATTAATACTCCCAAGTTTTGAAGTATCAGTATCAATAGTTGTATAGGTATCTTAACAGCATTTATTGTACCACCACATAGTAAGCATTTTGGTGTTCAGACAACAAAAATAGAATGTGAAAAGCCATGTGCCAGCACATTACTGATATGCAGGGTGTATCGGTACTGGTACCTTGCTGATATAATGATCCGATAGGGTTGGTATGGCTAGGATATACACTGATATGTAAACCCTTGCGTAGTACCATTATATGGTTTAATAATTATTTAATAGATTATCCATACCTTATCTACTATATTTAATGGGAGAAGTCTGTAATTGCTGGTGTTACCGGGACACTTGCATCTCTTTCCACAAGATTGTGTTGGATGTATATTGGGCACTTGGATACTTCAGTTTTTGGGTAGCCCCTTAATAATTGGAAGAAAGTTGAACATTCAAATAATAAGTTTGATCCTCAATTTTGATCATAGGAGTATTTGTTCTTTTAAGAGGTTGGTCAAGGATATATGTACTTTTCACATGTCCATTAATAGCGAGTAAGAAATATTGCATATAAATTGTTAATAATCTTTAGAGGGGAAAAGTTAAAGGTGATAAGTTACCGAATTTGTTCAACTTCAAACCAAATAAAACGGATTAGGGCTCTCTCTCCTATTAATTATCATATTTTAATATCCAAAGGGAGGAAAAAGAGAGAAGAATCTCATGTTCATGACATGAGGTGCAAATAGGGCAGGAAAGAAGGGGCAGCTTGCAGACGTCATGGCTGTGGATGCTGAGAGGATTTGAAGCTAATTGTGGATGGGCCGTGGGTGCTGCGAGGATGGCTCGAGGTGGGATCTGGAAGTGGGGGGGCCATGAATGGGAACCAGGAAGCAATCTACAAAGGGAGAAGAAATCAGCGGTCAGTGGGTGCCACTGGCCACTGGGTTTAGCTGTGTCCCAGTGCCAGGGTGGTGACATCGTTGTGGAGGTCGAGGCATAGCGGGTGAAAGGGATGGAGGGTAAGAGGGTTAGAGGCGAGGAGGCTGCAGTGCTTCGCTTTACGGGAGGATGAAAAGAGATGTAGAAAACTAGAATAGAGGTCTGATTGGGTTTCGCATTTTTCACATTCCTTATGAAATTTGGGTATCTGGTTTTGTATCCAGTAAAACAAACAAACAAGAAAAAGAACCAAGAATTCAAATCTAAAGCTTTTTAAAGAAGTCTATCAAAAGTTGAATCTGCCATGGATAACCTTCTAGCTCAGATTCAGATCCAGATCCAGATCCAGACCTGGGTGGATTTCATCTGACCATTTTCAGCCTTATCTCAAGCACACCAGCTAGATGCCTGAAATGGTTTTTTAAAAAAAAATACACTAGCTTACAGCTATTTGAGAATTCTAAATCTCTGTGATGAAAATTATAAAATAGACTCTTCCATTTTATAAATGGCTATGAGTGTATGCAAAATGCTTCTCATATCAAAGTTTATACTGAGAATAAAATTAGATGGAGCCTTTCATAATAAAGTGGCATATAATTCCTGTAAGCCTGGGAATAATGTCTACTGCAGTGTGATATGCTATTTTGACATCTTGTGATTACTTTACATAGAATTTATACAGAGAAGGGTCCAAGGAATATCGACAAAAGATTGCCAAGAAAAGCTACAGAATTTGTGGAAACAGTTCAACATAAAATAAGGTGTTTATCATTATCTTCTGTACTGCAGCTTGATATTAGACACATTTCGACTGCCCATTTAGGGTGTATTTTAACGTGTTCTGGATCATCAGTGTTACTGTTATTTTTAACTTTTGAGAGCCCACATACATGGGTGAGCCTGGTGTTTCCAAATGTACTTATGCTAGTGCTTCCTTGATGGAATTGTGTTGTCATTTTTGGGTAGCTCTACATATTTTTCTTGTGCGGTTGAAAACATCAACCTTTAGCAAGTCATACTTACAAGTTAGTAATGCTAATTTGTGTGTCAAATAATCTCAAAATAGGTCTCATATGCAACTTGATCCAGAGAACACCATCTGAAATTTTGCACAATCTACAATATGTTGGCATTTCCAATTGCTGTTGTCACTAACTTTTTGGTTACTTGATGCTGTAATCCTACTGATAATTGGGCCCTTAAAGCTGACATAAATTTAATAGATGGTACAGGGCTTATTGCTTAAGCATGCTGAAGTCTTATATCATAATCTTATTGTGTCCAACCTCACAATAGTTTCATCATTGTTGCTTGCAACTGGTGTTTCAGCTTTAAGTAGTTTATGTTTGTATGGATGTATCATCTTTACTATCATTTGTTTTATGTCTACCATTTAATTTCTTGTGTAAGTACTTTGATTGTTGTTTTTGATTAATTAGACAGGAAAATATGGCAAAATCAATAAATGTGTCACTTTTCCTGACATGCTGGACATGATTCCATTTGTGACTGGGACTGCTGATAATCCTCCCCTTTACATGTTGTATGCGGTTGTTGTACATTTGGATACCCTGAATGCATCATTTTCTGGGCACTATGTCTCTTATGTCAAAGATCTACAAGGAACGTGGTTAAGGATTGACGACTCTGAGGTAGATTATTGTTTGTAAGAATGTTACCTTGCTTTATTAATTGGCAAGTTTGAAGCAACGTATGCATGCAATATCTAAGACATAAGTATCACCTCCATATTGCTTCATGAACTCATTTTCTGGTATTACTGCTTCCACATTGCTTGATGCCCAAAGCCATTCTCTTCCATTAAGCAAAAGTATCCATATCTCATATCCTGTTCTGCATAAACCTTTGTGCTTCTAGAGTTATGATTTCACTTTTAGTTCTTCATTATCAGTTGATTCTGTTTTGCGGTTCATCATAATTCATGTTTTGTAGTGTCTGCATGTTATCAATTTTTTCCATTTAACTAGTTGATGTGGCCAGGGTAATGTGGGACTCAATTTTTGAGTTATAAGGCTTCATTTACCATTGCCATCACTTTTGGAATTTGCAGTTTGTCTCTATAACATGATTGGCAATTAAACAATTGTCCCGGTGGAAAGCGGCTAACAAGTCTCATTTATTGTATCGATTTAGAGAAAAGAACTTAAAAGTGAAGAAAGATATTAAATATTCTATATTTTGACAATCCAATGGCTTAAATTCTCAAGTTGCAGTAGATCAAGGTCCGCATATCATGTACAGTATCAAGTTGCTAATTATATTACATGGCACTCGATCATTGAGAAATATGATATGTACTAATTTGACTGAGTGTGGTAAATGCCACTGTCAATCCAAATACCTCAACTATTTGGCTGGTTATATTTTTAGCAGTTACCTTTTTCAACAACACCACTCGAGCCTCATCCCAATAAATTGGTGCTGAAGCACAACTTTGAGCCAGTACTCTATCGTCAATTCAGACTTTCCGTCGAGCATCCTGACTATTGGCTAGTTATATCTATAGCAGTACCTTTTACAGCAAGAATGATTGAGCCTTTTCCTAATAAAATTACACAGATTTGGAGCACAACTCTAAGCTGTGAGGTACTAAAGAATGAGAAGAAGACTTATATAGGCATCGATTTTGTTTCACCCTCCCAAAAATCTGTCACAGTTCCTGGCTATGCCAGGGATGTGGATGTCTTGGTGTCTACTTGAGTAGACAAGCTTTCTAAGGACAAACTGAAGCTAGTTGCGGGTAGACAGTCCTAGACTCCTACATTTCTTACACAATACCAAAAGAATGGGCATAGGAGACGAGGTTATGTTATCGTGAATGGTCCACCAAATCTGTTTCCTTAAGCTGGTTAATTAACTGTGCGCAAACATACATTATATACTAGTATTTTAGAACTTGATCAGATATTAACCTGGAAGGTACTTGAGCATTTGTGGTCAATCTTTTTAATTAAGCTTTACCTCATGTTTTGCTTCTTGTCTTACAAACAGGTGCAGGCTGTGCCAGTGTGTGAAGTTATGTCTGAAGGTGCATACATGCTATTTTACTCGAGGTATGTTCTATGAACTCTATTATATTTTATTTGCTTGCCACATTCAATTTATGATCGTCTAACATCATCCAGGTCTTTTCCGCGTCCACCAAGAGCTTACATTGATAAAGCACCTTTACAAGCTGCAGCTTATGCAAAGCGTAACACATCAAAAATCCAAAACTCTTCAAAACATGCGAAACAGAAACAAACTGAAGGCTCGTTCATCCCAGAAAATTCAGCATACATGCAAAATGACTTCAGACCAGAATATAGGGAAGGCATCATCAAAGATCAAACAACTGAATACATGATACGGTCCTCAAGTAGAAATATGCTCCCAGCAGGGGGCACATATGCGGATTCATTGAGCATGGACTTCTCTGATGCTACATCTAGTGATTGGTCTCTTTTTACGAGCTCGGATGAATCATCCTTCACCACCGAGAGTACCAGAGATTCATTCAGCACTGTTGATTATGGAGACCATGCTACCCTTGATCCCATTTCATCTATATTCGGCCCCTTTTATTTGCGAGAGTATTCTCACGGTAATGGCATTTCACGCAGAGAGTTCTCATCTTGTAGGCCGCAGAAAAGGTTCTTTTCAGAGAGCATGGGATTTATTATGGATTCTTCGACGCTGAATCAATCGTGCGATGTACATAAAGGAAGGAATCTGGAGCAGGTCCGTGTTTTTTCAACCGAGTCTTTAATCTTTGGCAAGGAGCTGTAGTCTGTATGGTCAATACGGGAGAAATCCCAAAGATGATTTTGTTTGAACTACAGGTTTTTGTGATATGTAGCCGTTAGATTCTGATGGTTCTAGTGGAGCCCTCTTTGCTGTGGTTGATCCCCAAGTTGGAGCGCTGGCCATGCCTCACATTTTTTTAATTGAGCGAGGCGTGTTCTGATGTTGATGCACTTGTCGAGGGGGAAGAGAGAGAGAGAGAGAGAGAGAGAGAGAGAGAGAGAGAGAGAGAGAGAGAGAGAGATTATGTATTTAATGAAATTAATTAGTGGAGATGCTTAATTTCATTTTAAGAATTTAGATAATGATCTATCCATTCTCGTGCCCTTCTTGGCATGCATGTCTTTAACTTTTCAACTTACCAGTAAATATTTCTCTGTTTATCTAAGTGATGTCAGTGTCCGATCTGACATTTATTTTGTTCTATCAGTGATTTGAGATAATTATGATATGGTAACGCATTGTTTTTGCTTGATGATTTGGTATCTTTAGAAATAAATTATCCTGAAGATTTTGCTGATGATGATAAGTAGGAAGGTTGTTTCAGGAGTTGTAGTTATGGGCCTATCCACAGCATTTTTGTTTTTCTTCAAGATGCTGTAGTCAAGAGTTCTAGTTTTGCTGAACTACCATACATGTTTGGGTTACTGAACCAATCAGCCAGCTTTGAGTAGAAGCCTAAGCGCACGCAATTTGCAATTGCTTGAAAATAATTGTTTTTCTCACGTTGCTGCCTTTGCTTTTTCAAAATCGATTTGCTAATTGTTAACATAAGTGACAAAGTTTCTCATTCCTGGGCTAAAGCTTCGACGCGAGTGCTGCCTGCTCCTTAGTTTACCTGATAGCCAAAATCACGGCTGTTGCTGGATCCTGACCTAGTTACGAGAATGATGTGACACAAGGGCTCCATAGCACATTATTGTCGTATAGTTCTGCTAGGATTATGAGAATGACAGCTATTATTCCAGTTAGGGAAAAGCTTTATCTCATATGCTACACCTGTAGAAATCCAGAAGCATCGCTCTTTGCTTCCGGTTAACGTAATCTATTGCAGCTAGATACGCTACAACCAAACAAAAGTTTAGTCCGATGAAGTCGTATAGCTTACTTTTGGCTTCTTGTTGATCCTCCGATTTGCGCCTCTTGACGGGCATTGTTTTCCGCTTGTAACTTACAGGATTACGTTTGCCGTCGAATCATTCGCCACTGCTTTCCGGTGGCAAACCAAGTACTAACTCGCTAGGTGAACCCATCAACAGCTAAAGATTGGTTGGCTCTTTCCCCTCTTTTTTGTCGGTCAAAAGATGGAACAACGAGTGCCCGGAAATAAGGAAGTAACCAAAGCTCCCTCGCATTATGAAAGAAAAAAAGAAAACGGGAAAGCCTTATAATTACGATCCCGCCTAAAAAAATTCACTTCCAGGACCAAAGCATGATTAAATGAAGAAGCGTAGCAAAAGCAAAGGAAAGAAGAATGGCCCCCTCAGTATTTATCTTCTTTGACTCCCTTTCCTTTCAAAACCAGTCAAATCTCTCTCTCTCTCTCTCTCTCTCTCTCTCATAATAAGAGCCACTAACATAACACATTAGAGAGCCCCTTGGGATCCACGTAACACCCCCACTCTCCCATCCTCCTCCTCTCCCGTACTTCTTGATTGCACCCAACTCAAATGCTTCGCCACCCCAAGCACAGTCCCAACTCCCATGGGTTTCAGCCACGGCTTGGGCTTCTGGGCCTTCCTCTTATGCTTCTTCCTTCTCTCTCTCCTCCTCTCCTCCCTCCCCTCTCCCTCTATCTCCCAACCCATCCATCAACCTTATGCTCTTCGCCTTGCCGCAGCGCCACCCCGCCAGCTCTTCCACATCATGAAACCAAAGCCCGACCCTTCTGATGGAGATCTCGTCAAGAACTCCAAGAGAAGAAGAAGAAGAAGAAGGAAGAAGAAGAGCCCCAGTAGCTTCACATCAAGGCCATTCTCCGCCATGCTCCCGAGGGGCTTCAACGTCCCGCCTTCGGGCTCTTCTTCGTGCCATAACGACGTACCGAACAACATCGACTTCTTCTGTGGGGACGTCTCCACCTCAGATCCTTGAAGAAAGTTTTGATGGTGGGTTTTTCCTTTTTCTTTTGGGTTCATGGGTGTTGGTGCTTGTTCTGTTTTTCGCCATTCTCTTTTCTTCTTGGCAGTGATGGCTATTGTAAGGATTGATGGATGGGTTTTCTTGGAACTGTAAAGGTGATTCGTTGTTCCTGTTGCGTCTGTTAATAAGATTCAAGTGAATAAAGACACGAGCTTAGTACACTCTAATTTATTTCTTTGAGGCGTCTTTAATTAATTTATGTTTTTCCCCCCCGCCCACTTTCGATTCTTTCTTCTTGCGTTTGGAATGGTTTCTTGCCGGTGGAAACCATTTTTCTTGCTGCTCCTTTTACTTAATGGAGGCCGAGAAGCTGGGGGTATTAGGGCTTGGGGTTGCGTGAATTCCGGGTGTTTAGGGAGGAGATTAGCATGTGGGCTTGGCATGGGTTTGAGGGGGTTTCATGACTCCGAGGGGCTGTTGTGAGAGACATTTTCCTTCCGTAACGTACACTCCATGCAAGCGAAATAAAATGGCTCGCTTCTTGAGGATCATTGGTTCCCATTTAAGGGGTTACTTTGTACCTTTAATTTTCTATTCTAATTCTGATTGGGACCATGGGAACCCGATTTCTGCAAATTGGTTGGTAAAGGGAAACGAGCATCAATAACGCTAGTTCAACTGACTGTTCGAAGAAAATAAAAACTACTAAAGTTTCACTCTCTTAATCTTCTTTTACAAGTATAGCCCCCAGTTTACCCTACTCTAGACAGTACTATATATCTTCTATGTCAAACATCATCCAGATCTCATTTACCCTGTCACTGAACTCAAATGGTGAACTGTATCGAGCAACTCCGTAAGCGGATATATACTTGATCTACTACTGTCTGGCTTTTGTCAACTGCGGGCTTTTGAGACTCGCGTGCAGGGCCGCTGCTTCCTCTCCAACATCATAAACTCGCACAAATTCTCCAAACTGCTTTACAGCTGCATATTAATTTGTGCCCCCACTTCTGTACATGGATGCCTCGGTGGGAGGTGGATTACCTGGTTCTTCTTTGGCGCATAGAAGCCTACGAGGATGAGGATGGGCAGAAGGGCCCGTCGCTGGGCGAGACCGATGATTATTGGAACAGCCATCTCCATCATTTCCCCATACTTTATTTTTCCCATCAATATAGTTGAATGATCTGTGAAATGAGTAATGTGCTAATGTTAGAAGATAGGAAAATTTCTTGTGCACCGTCCACGGTGATTGGCTCATGCATGGAATAGAGCAGAGCACTCCCAAAAATTATTTTTTTCTCTAGCCCATGTGCATGAGCCAATCACCACGGGCAGTGTGCACCGCTCCCGGTGCACAAGATATTTTTCTAGAACATAAGCTGGCTAAGAACCTATTTAGGTAATTGGGCCCCAAATCTTATAGAATTCATGGGTTGGATAATACAATCACAAAAAATATTAGATGATAGGTTGAATTATATCTATATTTATAAATATCTAGGATTATCTTTTGATCGGGGCTGACCTGAATCCTACAAGAAGAAAGGTGATTGGCTCATGCATGGAATAGAGCAGAGCACTCCCAAAAATTATTTTTTTCTCTAGCCCATGTGCATGAGCCAATCACCACGGGCAGTGCACACTGCTCCCGGTGCACAAGGTATTTTTCTAGAACATAAGCTGGCTAAGAACCTATTTAGGTAATTGGGCCCCAAATCTTATAGAATTCATGGGTTGGATAATACAACCACAAAAAATATTGGATTATAGGTTGAATTATATCTATATTTATAAATATCTAGGATTATCTTTTGATCGGGGCTGACCTGAATCCTACAAGAAGAAATTAAAAGATTTCAATAGATTACAGAAGGAAGTTTAGTATGATATTCATGCCAGTTTACTCAAAAGATAGCCCTAGATGCTTATAGATATTGGCCTAGTCTAGAAAATAATCTAATGCACGCTTTTGGAGTGAAGTTTAGTTTGCTTTCTAAGATTAGATGAAGAGAATGAGAGTAATTAGATATTAATCATTTTGAAATATGTCACTGTCCATGGTCAATCAAATATGATAAAATCATTTTTGTAGGCATCATATTCCTAGAAATCAACTTTCGAGAGAAAAATATTCCGATGAAAGAATTTTCTTCATGTGATCAACCAAGCCCTTATAAACTTGTAAGTTGTGTTAATTTGAACTAATTGTTTGATTTGATATATACCTTACCAAAGGCCGTCTAATTAGAACATTTGCTGCATGCCTCGAATATAAATTACTTGTTTTGCATTAATAAGAAATTCATCAATCTCGCTTCAACTTTAGGTGAACGGCGGAACAAGGAAAACAAGAGAAGGAAGAAGCGATGACAAAATTTGTCGAGTACTCAAGCGGATGGCTCGTGTGACCACTTTACGTGGCTCGCCAGGATTAGCCTATTTATTTGCCTTTCAATAGGCCTCTGCCACATGTCATCTATATATATATATATATATATATATATATATATATATATATACCGCTCTCCTTGTTCATCATCTTTTAATATTACAAAGTGAAAGCAATAGCCAATCTCAGAAACAAGGTGATATTAGGTAACTTCAGCTACAGTACTAATTTCTCTTTTATTTCTGCCATAGAGTAAAAACCTGCTGCTATTATTCTCCTGAGCCACTTGTACAAAGTTTGCACCGATCAGCCTCGTTCTATGCAGTGGCAATGTCATCAAACAGCATCCAGATCTCATTCACTCTACCACTGGTTCTAAATGGTGCACTGTACTGTGCAACGGTATAGAGCACCGTGGGGTTGGTTTTCCGGCTTTTATCCACGGAAGGGGCCCATTTGGAACCTTTGAGACTGGCGTCCAGAGCTGCGGCTTCCAGTGGGACGCCAGCATCCGTGGCGTATCCCCCGAATTGCCTCACTGCTGCGTATTTGAGACCCCAATTCTGTGGATGGAGGCCCTGGGCACTCGGTGGATTGGCCTGATATCTTTTCCCAATGTAGAAGCTCGTAACGAATGATTCCTTGGAGGGCCCTTTGCTTGTTGAGACTTCAGTCATAACAGGAGCTGTCATCTCCATTTTGGTCCCATTCTCATTCTTCCCTTTGACGTAGGCGAATAACCTGCGACGCGATCACAAAGAAAGAGAAGAGAATTACATACCATGTTATGAACAAATTCATGCATGGATATATATATATATATATATATATATATTAAATAGAAAAATATATGCGTTAATTCAAGTTCTTTCTGATTGAGAAATATGGGTGAGATGCCACCACCCGGATTCCAATTTGTTGCTTCTCCTACATAGAAAAAGAATGCCGATTTCATTTGGACCAACTTGGTAGGAAAGATCAACCAAGATAAACTAAGATACCGTGTTGTGATGCATATTGAAGAAAAATAAGTACGTTATTTATAGCCCGTTTGGCCCTCTTAATGGAGGAGGTCTCGCACATCAAATCATGCAAGTTCTACTTGCCACGTAGCAAGATAAAAATAGATCAGTATTATTCTGAATATTTATTAAAAAATCGTTGAAAAAAAATCACAACATCAACACAAGCACCAAGTTATTGTGCTTGCACACGAAAAAAATTAATATTGGTGCTAACCAGCAGATCAAAGTTATAAGCTTTTGTTTCAATAATAACCGAAAAAACGGGGTCTATAGGCTAAAAACGTGTATAAATGTTCTCAAATATTCTTCCCTTTTTTTCAATAAAATAGAGGGCTAATCCCTACCTTATAATTCTTCATATTCAAAATAATGATGATGGCAATAAGAGAGAGTTTGGAGAATTCTCACTGTAAAAAGCCCGTTCTAGTGGTGTTCACAAAGGAGATTCCCTCAATGGAAGCTGTCGACGTCCAAACTGTTGAATGGTATCGGCGGATCTCGTACCCATTTCCTTTGTCGATCACGTCAAACGTTGGGCATTCGACACGGGCGCAAGTTGGAGGAAAAACCCCTAGAGTTACCTTCTGATGTGCAGCCGATGGCCATGGGAGAACAAAGATGACGAGGAGGAGAAATGGAAGGATAGAAGAAGGTAGCCAGCTTGGGAGACTGGTGGCCATGTTCACAACTCTCACCTCGATCTTAAGCCTATATATACCACGTATGGGATATTGCGAGGCTATTAGAGTGGACGAACGTGGAGGAAAAAAGAAAAAAAAGAAAAAGAAAAAGAAAAGAAAAGAAAAAAAAAAAAAAAAAGGAAACTTCATACCAAGTAATTTTTGGTTACCTTTTTACGCACGACCTTCAACCATCAGCATTTATTTTTCCATTTAACGTATATTTATAATAAGTTTGGTACATACTTGTACTAATTTTGTACATATTTATACTAGTTTTTGCACATAGATATACCGTCCTCCACACACCTATATTTGTATTTATTCAGAGTTTTTTTTTTTTTTTAGTCACATGCAAGGATTCAATTAAATAGCTTAGAAATCATTGGACAGAATTAAACTTTCGAGATTAACTATTAAATGATGGCCAATTAGAAGACCTTATCACAATTACCTTAAAAGGAAAGTAAAAGAGGATGAAGGACCAAGTGCATTCATTGGATTGATTGACTTTCATTTTATGTTTAGCCATAAAATGGAAATCATCGTTGCCATGGAATCACAAGCAGGGATGGATGGTGAACCAAATTTAGACCTGGAAAAAAAAAGAGAAAAAAACGGTATGATGTAATGCTAAAGGAGTGGTGCTTGAGAGAGGCTAACTAGGCTTTTGTGTTTTGCTGTCCTTGATATGTAGCTACGTTAGCACCGTGAGGAAAAAAACTTTCATTAGTTGGAGCAATTTTTCTAAGCCAGAAGATCTAGAGTTTCTTTTTCATTTGAATTAAGACATAAAGGTCTAGCACACCAATACTCTTCATCTATAAAAAAAAACTTGGCATATCAAATACACAGATCATGCATCACCTAATACAATATTCTCTACCAATTTTATTCCTGTCTTATTCTCCTTTACTGTTCATCCAAGTTTTTTTGTTGGCTTAAGCATGAGAGGATCCTTGCCGAATTAATCAGCTCAAGCGACCTTCTGTCTTTAGTGTGTGCAGATTATTGCTTCCTCTTTCCATATAGATCAATCTTTGTTTCTTAGATTTTTGGATTGAATTTTGGTGGCAATAATTTTTCTTCTAGATTTTTTATCATCTACAAAAAAAAATAAAATAAAAAACAAAATAAATATAGAAAAATAAATAAAAATAGAACAACGTCAGGTCAATCTCATGACAAAGTTCATGTGTGCAAACAATGAGCTTATTTGAACCCAGAATTGGTTTTGATTAAACCCCACGTGTGCAAACAATGGATCTATTCAATTCTGCTTATAAGTTTCTCATTATCTGTCATTATAATATTTAGTTGATGTCGCTCACTAAATTCAATTATATAATCTTCTCATCATTAGTCCTCAAAAAAGAGAAAGTGTCATAATCAGTACTTTAGTAGGCTTGGGAGTCTCATTCTATTTGAAAGGTTCATAGCAAAGAGATGCATTTGAGTACTCCCATGAAGTTCTTTACATAGAAAAGCATCAAAGCTCTTGAATGTGAAAATTCCTCATTTTTTATTTCATCTCTTCTGATTATATTGGATCTTAAATAAAGATATGATCATGCACTTTCACATGAAAAAGATAAATTTAATCATAATTCAATGAAAAAAATTAAAGTCCAAATAAAGAGCTGCTCTTTCTTCCACTTGGCGAATGATTCAAACTCGATAGCATATATTCAGAAAGTAAGTATGGTTAAAAAAAAAATGATAAATATTATTACATAGCATTAAATTGGTTTGTTATGATATAAATAATGTCCATCATTTTTATTTATATTTTTTTTATAAAATGCTATTTTTTAAATTCTAAATTTTATCAGATTTTTTTGAAAAAATAATAGTATTGTCTGAAGAAAATTTTTTTTTTTTAATTCAATGAATTTTTTTTTTTTTTTGTTATCTATTCTAGAAGTAAATAAATAATCTTTGGAATCATTATAACGGCCTAAAATGGATTTAACAGGAACCACGGCAAGATGCGTTATTTAAGTAAGACCTTGCCTGTACCCTTCGAAAAAACAACATCGTCCTCAAATTATTTTGTTAAAATAAATTTTTTTTTACAGACGTAGAAGCATGGGAGACGAAATAATTTCATATTTCAAATGGGCATATCCTGTTTTCCCCTTCAACGCCGTGAGCTCTTGCAGGATATTATCTTTATTTTATTTTAATGCTTTAAGCTCATGCAATGTACCTCCCGCTAACTAGGCGACAAGTTCACGGCAGCCACCAGCGCCACTTGTTGTAGAACAATGGACGGCTCTCTCTTTCTCTCTCTGTTTTTTTTTTTTTTTTTGGCTAAGTGGAAGGCATCAAAATCCTTTCGGGGCCATCCAAACCACCAATATCTCTCGTATTTTAATCATCATCCAATGCTATCCGTTCCATTCGTGTAAGTATTTTTATATTTTATAAAAAATTAAACTAAGTTCAATCATTTTCATGAACAGTACGAAAAGAAAAGCACTCAATTCTTTCATGGTATTGAATATGGAGTTTTCTCTACTTTTTCTGTACAAATGTGAAGTTTTAGTACCTAAAAATTATATCCCGCACCACGTGTACCGTAAGGTGGCGCACCGAGAGCAGGGAGTGTTAAATAATACTCGTTGTTATCCTTAATGCTAAAAAAAAAATGATCGGAGGACAGAGAGTGCATCGAGGAAAGAAAGAGAGAAGGCAGGAGAAAAGACAGTGAGAGCCTTGAAACATCTTTTACTTATAATATCGAGGAAATCGAGCCCCATCCACCTCCTGAGCTCGAGAGGTACTAGTTTACGGTGGAATGCAAGATTTTACCATTATGATTAGGATGATATAATATGGGTCAATTTATTAATTTAATTTATATTTATTTTTTTTATAAATAAATTTAAATTTAAATTAAATAGATTTGAATCATAAATAGATCAATTCGTTTAACCTATTTTTTATTTAAATTAAATTCAGATTTAAATTATCTAACCTTCTTAACTCATTTAATCCATATATATTTTAGATTAAATTTATGTATTATCAATTGGATCATCTAAATAGTTTGAGTAATGGACTAATTGAAATTCTCCGCTCTATGTGGCAATTGAACTGTATAAAATTCCATGGTGGATGGCACACCATAACCCATGCTACCCTTGTATTTCATCAATTCCCGATCACGCCATGCTCATGCTATTCCTTATATTTTGCCAATATCCTAGATCCCATGGCTAGGATTTTCCGCATTCTTTTCCTTTCTTTCTTTCTTCTCTACTGTCATTGTTTTGGAGATTGTCGAGGCCGCGTTCGATACTTTAACTGGGCTTGCCGCTTGCTGGAGGTGAAGAAATTAGAGGCAAAAGAGGCGGTGGGGTGTCGACCGAAGGTGTTGTCTAATGCCACCATCTATGCTGCCGTCAAATCTCTCTTCCATGTCTGCTCCCTTCTTTTCCTTCTCGACAACAACGGCTTTCCCTTCTCTACCTACTCTGCTGCTGTGCACGCTGCCTGCTTTCCCTGCTCCCGTGCCAACAGCACCAGTATAAGCTATGGCCTATGGATCCCGCTATCATGTAACGGTGACTGGTGACCCAGTGCCCAGTGGACTGTGTCGTCATTGTCCACTATGCCCATATGGTGGCGGTCGAAAGCTTGATGGAGGAGATCGTGGTGGAGTTTGGGACAGAGCGTCGGAGTCGGAGGCGACCAAGAGAGTTTCGGTCTAGTGAAAATGGAGGCGGCAAGAGGGCGGAGATGTGGCAAGGGTGGTCAGGCGGAGGCCATGGAGCAATTTTTTTTATAAATGGGTTATTAATAGGTTGGATTTTACTTTATTTCTTAATTAGATTATAATCAGGTTGTAAATAGGTCGGGTTGGATAATCTATTTATTAAATAGGTTAGGTATGGGTTTTAAAGTTGACCTGTTTAATAAACAAGTCGGGTCTGGGTTCAAAGTTTTTTGACTCAATCCATATTTAATTCGATCCATTTATATCCAATCTGATTCGATTGCCACCCCTATATATGATTACCTAGTGTATGCATTTTCATTATTCACTTGCATGATAATATTATATTTGTAATTTCTATTATAAGTATCTTTCGATTTTGGAGTAAGTATGGTTATGCATCAACTTATGATTGCTACGCTTCGACCTATTATGGCAAATCATGATATCAACTTTTCAGCTCGTAATGGCAAATCATAATATTTATACTTCGGATTGTGGTGGCAAACCATAATATCCATCTTTTGGTCTATTATAGTAGATCAAAATATCATGATTTGGCTCATCATTGGCAATCCAAATTATCACGATCTGATCCATGACTAACAATTTATATCACATGTAGTCCAAATCCTTTTACTCATTTATCATATTGTATAATTTTATCATTGTCAAATACAATATAATTCATATTATATTTGTTGCCAATTTCAAAATAGTTATTATCTTATTTTAAGCAATCAATATATGATACATGTATATAATAAAAAATCATATATTTATATATTCATATTAGTAAATCATGTAATAAATAATAATTATTTAGTAAAAAATAAAAAATTACCATACATGACATATATGTATGTATGTATGTATGGGGGCAAACTTGGATAAGATCGATCAGATTTGGATTTAGATCTGGTTAGATCAAAACTGGATAATGGGGATTCACATCAATGATCCAAATTATTGGATGTGATCTACGACCTTAAAAGTATTTGCACACTAAAAATCATATAATTTGAAGATCTCTAGTCTATCTATCAAGTGATCAAAAAATACATCTAATTTAATTTTATTTAGATTGTCCAACTTTTGAGTGCTTGATATATGAGCTAGAGATCTCCAAATCAGATGAGTTTTTATGTGCTAGTAGTTTTAAGGTAGTAGATCATATGCAATGGATTGAATCATTAATGTGGGACCCCCATTATAGAGTTTTAATTTTATCAGATCCGAGTCTAAATTCGATCAACATGATTTTAGCCTAGCTATATATGTATATCCTGATCAACACCTTCTTGCCCAAATAGAAGAGAGAGAGAGAGAGTAGGGAAGAGAGAGATCCAACTTGGTTTCTTCTTAAAATAGAACATGGAGGGCCCTAAGGTTAACCACCCCATGGCGATGACTACTAGCGATAGTGGCAGCAACTTTGGCGCTCGGCAGTTCGAACATAGCTCAATGAAAAAAGAAAATAAAATAAAAGTAGGAAAGTGGAATAGGGCATGAGGTTTTCAATTGATTCCAGCAACTCATAACGAGTCAATGAAGTCATTGTTGACGGCTAAGGGACTCAGGAATAGGTATGGAAGAATGGATGAATTGATGGTGGCTTGCCACGTACGCTTCATGGAAGATGGAGAGAAATCCCCAAGGGTTTTGTCAATGGTGAATTTGAGATGAGGGGCTAGATGCCTAGAGGAAGAAAAGGGTAAATCCTAGGGTGTTACCGGAGTCCAGCATGCCCTAGAAATCCTCCTTCCGATGGGATTGGTGAAGGTACTGGAGAGTCTTCTCTTCCATCTCATGTACCAATCACATGAGATTTAAATTATTTTTATTCGGCCTTGGAATGAGATTCATGCGGATACTTTATGCTTGTGCAATCTCTTGGACCGAATCCTTATAATGTGGCTGCATCAGAGATGTGGGGCGAGATGGTTAGAAGAAGAAAGGGGTTCTTTTATAAATGAAATCATAGGATTTCACAAGAACCTGGCATGCTCTAGGAATCCTGCTTCTTCTGATAAGACTGGGGATCGGGGAAGGTATTAGATTTCCAATACCAGTCCTCTCTTCTACCTCATATGCTCGTCACATGAGACTTATATTTTTTTTATCCCACCTTGCATTAGATTCGTGCGGACATTTTGGGCCTCGTGCAATCCCTTACAATGTGGCAATCTTGGTTGCACAACCTCATGAACAATGGAAAATGTTCTGTTACTAGTGGCACATACTTCACCTCTTGCATGCATTGTTTTGAAGCTTTGGAACTACAATAATGAAGAAAACTATCATCTTATAATACGGATTGCCGCTGGGTATATGCTTAGCCAACACATCTTTTTCAGAGATTAATTGCTAAGGGAGAAAAGAAAGAAAGAAAGAAAGGAAAAAAGAGTAGTGTTGCACCGGACCTCTTCCTTATCTACTCGATATTCGATCTCTATCAAACGTGGCATCGCATCATGCCATTAAGAAAATCACTGTGATTCAGGACTGTTGGGCCATGGGCATGGGAGAATCAAAAGGAGAAATCTAGTCTCAAACTCATGATTGCCATGTATTGCACGATGCCGGTCTGCGATGGAGCCATGTCCACAGAGTGTATGATATAGCTAGCTATTTCATACATCAATACGTTTAGATTTGCTCGTTCCATAGACGATGCTGTTGATTTGCTTGTTTCTTTTCATTTGTACATACGATAAGATTGGTTATGGAGCAATCTTCACTCACATGACCTATCAAGCAAGCAAGCAAAGGCCTCGCTATCCAACTACTCTATTGCCTTTTGCATCTTCTTATGATCTATGAATGCTCCTTCTTACCAGGGAATAGTAATTACTCGGTAGCTATGGTTCTTTCTCCTTTTTTTTCACTGTAATAGTTCTATCTCCT
This sequence comes from Cocos nucifera, assembly GCA_006176705.1. NCBI lineage: Eukaryota > Viridiplantae > Streptophyta > Magnoliopsida > Arecales > Arecaceae > Cocos > Cocos nucifera. The sequence goes on along the minus strand of QRFJ01000028.1, from coordinate 1,068,419 downwards.
TCACCAGAGCTTGAACCAAAGCTTGGGATTGTACGGTTATTAACAGTTGTTAATTTTTGTCATCTCTTTTGCAGACGAGTCATAGACTAAGCATGAAAAACTCGGGAGTAAAATAATACACTCTTTCCCCACACGGTAATATATAAGGAATTTATTTTTGAGGACCCAAAACACTCGAGAGTTCGCATGTCCAGTTTAGATTTCTTGTGGACAATGGACAGTAAAATAATGACGCTCTCTGCCAAAAAAAAAAAAAAAAAGAGAGTAAAATGATGATGCTACTTTATCAACTCAACATGGAGATTATAAAAATACGCGTGCATCTTAATGAACTTCTCGAATAAATAAAAAAATAAATTCTCAAAATTAAGTCATCACAATTCCTGGTTGTGAACGATTGATGGGTCCACAAAAGGAAAACGAGGCAAAGCCCAGATACAATACTATGGCAGAAAGATCAATGGCCATAATGCCCATGTTAACAACAGAGGTGGGAGACGTGCTGAAAGGAGGCTCTGCTGTCAAGCATAGTAGCAACAGAACAAATGCAACAGAGACGGACACCAACGGTGCAACAACTTGAACAAGGAGAAGAGAGAGGGATCTTCACTTCCCCGGCCATGTGAACTACTCTAACGAAAGAGGGTGGATGGTAGCCATGGCCTCTTTATTTCTAACACAAGGACTACCAGAGTCCAGAAACAAATGGCAGACATTGAAACGACATTAAGACTCTCTCTCTCTCTCTTCTCAAAATTTACCTCATTTACAGTTACAGGGGTTGCAGGTGCAGTTGGGTCCGCACTTGCAGCCTCCGTTCTCCGATGCAGCAGGCACGTCAGAGCCTTCTAAGTTTCTGCAAAGAGAAGCCACCAGCCCAAATCAACAAACATCATCAGAAGGAAGGGAATTCCATATGAAAGGGCAATCCTAGAGGAGGTTTCTTGGATTTTTTTTTTTTTTTTTTCTTTTTGTCATTTGATACTACTAGGATTCTATCTCGCAGGACAAGTACACGAAGAGTGTGCTACTAACACTAGGATAAGATGTGTGATTCTTTTTTATTGCTAAAGATCATTTTAACAAGGGTTGGGAATGGGGTGGGTAGAGACAGACCCCTTGGGAGGTGCAACACCCATGATCACGGTTTGAGTGGTGGCGTTCCTCTCCTCAGCCATGTCAGGATACATCTTGCATCTGCACTCAACCATCAAGAAAAAGATGAGGACGTAAGGAAAATTAATTATAGAATGGCAGAGGCTTGGTTGAGGAAAACTTTACGCTAGACTACAGGATTCTTTCAACTTAGACTCAACAACATTTAGCGATTTAATTTTATAAATGCGTCGAGAATGATTTCTATATCTCATCAAGTGGTAGATTGTAGCTGGCTCCAGTGGTCACCCTCCTTTGCTTAGCAATCAGACACTACTGATGGTATGGTGCATCTGCTTGGACCGGGGTAATTACGTAGAGAGATTCCTCCCTCCCTCTCAGCCCCTTAGATCGACGAATATCTAACATCTTTTTATGAGGCAATGCATATATCATGTATTTTAGCTCTAAGAAAAATAGTCTGGTGGGTGCAATTTCCATAAACATCAACGTCTATGAAATTGTTAATTCAGTAATCAGTAGCTAGAAAATTTATGAGAATCATAACTTTTTATCTTTAAGGAAAACAACAAAATGTTTTCGGAGTATTTATGGGAAAAATAATTATGATGGAAAATCACACATCTAGATAGCATTTAAATTTGAGTATGATGCATGACTTCATCATTATCTGTTAAGAAACTGATATATATATATATATATATCTACAAAGTTCCATCACACATCTAGATAGCATTTTAATTTGAGTAATGACACAGGACTTCATCATTATCTGTTAAGAAACTGATATATATCTATAATTATTGAATGCCAAATGAGGGTTTGTTTTGAGGATTCATGTTGCATCTTTGCGAAAGAATGATTGAACTTCTTTCGTGCGAACGCTATATCAACCATTGGATCATCCAAATCTCTTTATTTCATTCATCTGTGCAAATTTTGAAGATCCAATGATTAACATTGCGAATCCTAGCTTTGAATACTTTTCCAGAGATGGTAATAATTTTTTATTTGCGTGAAATGGTTAATAGCTTTCAATACTTTCGAAGTTTCTCGGTGGATTAAGAAAAACGTCAAAATTAAACAGAATTAGAAAGAAAAATGTATACAAAAATATGAATTAAAGAGAAACAAGGCAGGAACATGATAGAAGTCCAGCACCATTTTAAAAGCAGTGGCTGTATGTGTGCTAACATGGAAGAAGAACAAACGTGAAGAAAATCGGATAATCCAAACCCACGACCCCAACCAATAAAAACCAGAATTCATATTATAATGAATAGATGA